>JAHDVE020007602.1:0-156964 GCA_022606495.2 Halesus radiatus
GTGTGCATGAAGTAAGCTTTTAGATACTTCTAGTGATAACACTGATAACGAAATTCTTACTCATAGACGATACGCACCCAGGCACCTAACACATTTCTAAGGTTTGCACACTTCTTCGTTTTGCCGCAGAAGAGCGATGAGTGTGAGATTTGTACGAACTATTTCTTTGAACAAAAAAGCCAATAGGTTCTGAATTCATAACGCACGTATGGGATTACTTTCGGACTCGCTCTCGAGCAGTATTAATACAGATGGGTGATTTTTTTAGTAGGGAATTTGAATAGCATGCTGTTTAAAGTGTGGTAAAATTATAATACAAGTTTGTCTACTTTAGAGAAAACCGCCACTGTTCACAATTAATTAAACTTAGCACAACAGTTAAATGAAAAATTGCATAATCGTACAATAAAAGTGATAGTCAAATACAATAATTACTACTCCGACAGTCCCGGTACTTTATAAAGTCGATAGACAGCGTAATTCTGGTTGCATTGTACGAAAAGTGCAAATATGTTTTTCGCCAGTTTAGTCCCAATTTGGACTGGTAATTTGTATAGGCCGTTGACGGAAATTCAATATGAAAAGTATGTACAATTTGTATGCATTGATAATTCCGCGAATTATGTGAGTACAAATTCACATGTGATTATTTTTACGTGGCTCAATTCTATGGTTCATGAGAAATAATAGTGTAACAGTAAATATTAACAATGAACATAGAAACGGAGAGAAAGTAGATATAATGAAATGGAACTGGATTTTCTGAAAGGAAAATATTTAGTTTTGTGAAATGCAGTTCTTTGGATGCCAAATAAATTATTCGTTGGAAGAATCAACACCTATCGAACTGTTAGCTATGGAGTCATGAAATTCGTACAGAATTTTCCCGCTGAATTATTTAGGCCAACGCAACTACGTTCGTCGCGCAACGTAAATTACATCATGATATCGATATTAGGAATATTAAATTAACTGTAAAAAAAGACAAGACACCGTATTGTTTGTTCCGTATCTGAAATTGTTCATCACGGAAAAAAAAATCTTGAACGATGCCGAGCAGTAAAACGTAAAACTAGTAATCGAATAATAATGAAAAACTCTGCTTTGTCGGTTTAAAATGGAGGCATAAGTGTCTTACTCATATTTTTGGTAAATCCGTTTCGATTGACACAGAATACGTGGTTTTACGGTAAAATGATTGGCATAAATGATCCAATTTTTTATGTTAAATGGCTTTCCACATGGATTAAGTTTAGTACCTTTACTATTATAGTGCGATTGCAGAAAGATTTAAAAATGATTCGAGGAAACTTTTTTTTCTGTTGAAGGCTTTCCTCACGGATTATGTTTAGTACCTTTACTATTGTGCGATTGCAGAAATATTTAAAATTTCAGAAATTCTTTGAAATTATACAGTGAATGACAATGATTATATTTCGTCCCCCTAGAAGCAAAACTCATTATGTGCCATTAGCCGTGTGACGCATAGTAACTTTTACCACTAATGCAATGGTTTTAAAACCCATAATAAATTTGTAATACTTACTCTTGGAAAATAAACTATTACATAATAATATGATTCAAATATCGTGATGTTTCCACCAGATTAGCAGTGGATTAATGGATTATAGGTAATTTCAGCTCGTTATGTAGATGCTATATAATACATACATAAAAAAACTTAACTTTATGATTGTGATTTTTATATGTTTAATATTATGTAAATAACATGTTTAACATAAATATTATGTTTAAAATGATGTGATGGTGATTTCATAAAATGTGATTGATTTGTTGCGATTCTTTTGAACATGAGTCAAATAATACGATGAACCAGGAAAAGGAGAGTAGCAGAGGCCTAACGTTTTTTTTAAATCGATGATTAAATAATGGACAATGGAAAATATGAGTTAAATGTCGTGGTTCTGCCAAAAGTAAACGGGTTATTTATAGTCTGACATTTAAAAGCAGAAAAAAATTGAGGACACTGCGATCGTTTAAAAGGTTTTAAATGACCAAGATGACTCATAGGAAAATAAAAGTATAAAAGTACAATGATGAAAATGAATATTTATCACTTCAGAAATTAGTGTTAATTTCCGAAAGCAGATGATTCTACATCATATTCTAATATAAATTAATATTTTAACTATTTTTTTTCTTATTTAACGCTTTGAAAGGAAGATAATTATATAGAAAGGCGTTTTTTTTGTATTTCTGAAATGTGTGTATCAAAATACCAATTTATCAGACTTTAAATCAAAATAAAACAATATCTAATTCACAAATTCAAATCATAAATCCAAAAAAAAACGTTAATATGATCGAGATGTCTTGTTTTGGATTGTTTCTTTAAAATGAACTCGTGTGAAATGTTTTAATGTGAAGAACATATTTCAAAGACACATTGAATATCTTGGTGCCATAGTAATGAAAAAAAAATTGTTTCATTTCATTTATTGCCAAGCTATAAATTAGAAGCAATTTCGATAAACCTACATAATATAATTCAATTCATAAGAAATAGTCGAAACTACAATGATTCGTTCCAAAACTCGAACTCATTAAAATAAAAAAACGATCGATAAAAAATAAATGCGTACTTTAAAAAAAAAAAATAGTATTTAAATTTATTATAAAGTAATACACACATGCAATCAAATTATTTTTTTTTACATCAATTTCTTTTGTCGTTTTATGAGAATTTCGCGGAAATGTGTCATTGCATTGTAGTTGAGCTAGTTTAACGCTCGCACTGCTACAGCCTTCCGGAGGTGTTTTCCACGATTTTTTTTACTGTTTCTCACATTTTACAGATAAAAATTGCTCGTTACAAGACATGGCTCGTTTATCAAGTAAAAATATTAAAAACTTCTTCCGAAACACTCCGAGGTTCCACTGTATTTGATACACGAATAACGCTTTTATGAGCCAAAGATTTAACAATTGACTAAAAGAAAGAAAAAAAAAAGAAACAAACCCCCATTGAAAATGTCATAGTCCCACTTCCCACTGGTTCCAGACGGTTGCGATCATGTGGGACTATTGTGCGATATTCTTACATGATAAATATTTTTAAAAAATGGTCAGTAAGTTGGGGACGATATTTTAATAACATTGAGGACGGAATATAAATAAAATCAATAAATCGCAATGATAATATGAAACTGAAGAAGACACAGAAAATAAAACTAAACTGTCACGACTGAGACTCGAATTCAGAACCACTAGTCTATTCTGGACTTTCGTCTTTACCAATTGAGCTACCGAGACCTTGTTGAATTACGTCATATCTATCAATCTCGTATTTATATATTAAATCATATAATTTTGATTAATTTATTTTCATCTACCTTTTACAAAATACTCACACTACGTTTCACAGCATAAACGCCTTTAAGAGAAAACCGACACCGTTACAAACTGGGAGGGCGATATGTGAAATATGAACGCTTTTATGAGACAATGATTCAAAATTGACTTCGGATAATGTGAGTCAAACGAGGTGATGTTGCCAGGGGAACAGGATTAGCGGGAGATGAGCGAGGAGGTCTACGAAGGAGACGGCGGCGGGGAGGCATATTGTCTCGGGACCGATGTAGTTGGATAATCATGTCGAGCACTTAGAGCGGAGGGCTACTAAAGGGATCATTTTTTACGACAGCAAAATAACTTACCACCAACATGTAAATAATTTAGTAAGCAGAGCATACAAGCTTCTAGGCTTCGTAAATCGAAATTTATATTCATTTCACAACTTGCAAACACTGAGATTATTATACAACACGCTAGTGTTAAGTGCATTAGTGTAGAATTCTATCATTTGGGTATCACGGGAACTAACTTTCATTTTGTGCATTGAAAGAGTTCACAAGATTTTTTTAAGATTTTTATTTTTGCGTCTATACAGACGATACCCTTGACTATAATACCCATCTATCCATATTTTGGGTATGACCTATTACCACTCCTTAGAGACACAGAAGTATGTATTATTGCTCTAACAATTTTTTTTCTTTTACTTAATGATAAGAATTTTAACAGTGAGATTCTGGCCCAATTCAATTTATTTGTGCAGTCGAGCGAGCCGCACAAACTTATTTGTGAACTCACCCGTGGTGAGAGCATTTTCCTAAATATGGAGGATCAAATTATCAAATTAACGCATTTACATGGATTTTGGCATTGCATATACACTGCATAAGCGGTACAATTATAATGAATTAGATGAAGTATCCGGCATTACCCAGGGTAATTAATGATTTGGAGTAAAGTTTTGGGGTTGTGACGTGTTACCCTTACCCCTAACCCCACTGCCTGCCCTGCCTTCTGCCCATGCCTGCCCCACCCCTACCCCAGCCTGCCCCTGCCCCTACTTACTAGCTACTACTACCCCTGCCTACCCCTACCCCTGCCCTACTACTACTACCCCTACCCCTACTCCTATTCCTATCCCTACCCATACCACTACCCCTACACCTACTCTTTATTAAATAAAGTTCGTCTTATTTTGAACGTCAAGTGTGCAAAATTTCATCACGCTCAGAATGAAACGTAGATTTGTATACAAAACAAACACACCGCCCGCCCGGGACATTCTTCTTTATACAGTAGAAATAGAACATTTGATTGAAAATATGTAATGTTGTAATTATTATTTGTACAAATTGAAAAGATAACATAAATAAATAAAAATTACAGTAAATCATTTAATCATGCCTAACAACTGACTGACTGTTGCAAAAGGTCAAGGTATAAATAAAATCTATAGTGTGATCGAATTATTGTACTTTGAAGGGAATTTAACCCGGCATTTCCGGGTTGTACGTCATTTCACAGCTAGCCACCGGAACAAGTAAGCTATGATATGTTTATGTAGGTGTAACAGTCGTATTTCATAAGACGAAATAAGATATCTAAGTACATAAATAAAAAAAAAATTAAAGTCACGTTGAATGAAAATGCGATATTAAATAAACGATGTTCCGGAATATTGTAAAAAGGTATCATTCGAACATTGCATAATTGGAACATAGTATCATTGGAGCACTATATTATTAGAATTTTTTTTTTTTTATAAATGTAAATTCCGCACAAAAGTCCCAACTGTTCGCAAACATCTGGAGCTTTGGCATTCCGAGTTGGGGTATGTTGTTAGGGTAACGGCAATGATGAGAGGAAGTAGATAGGAAATAACAAGGTGGGTAAGCGCCTGGCTATTCAGATTTAATCACCAAACACGGCTAAAGCCAATTTCAAGCAAAGTTTCGATACTGTATGCTGGTCTTTCACCAGGGCGATACTGAAAGTATCTACCACTCTAAATATGCTTTATTTATATTATCCATAAATTACAAATTATATCATTAAAATACAGGACCACTGGAAAAATATATAATTCTGACATTCAAAAGTGGAACAAAATCATTGGTACATTGTTAGTTACCTTGTAACATTGGAACATTGTTACATTGGAACAATGTTATCTAGTAACTTGGAACATTAGATCACGGGAATGGTGGAACATTGGAATATCGGAGTATTCGATTTTCAAACTGAAAGTTTATTAGAAACATCAGCAAATGGAACGAAAACGACATATTTGGATCAATAACCTGCTAAAGCTAAACAATCGAAATCAAGACGACCGTGAACACTTTAGGTCTTCTTAAAATATGCACAATCATTGGGATTATAGTAAATTCACATCCGAAGGTGGAAGTTGTTTTGCCATAATGTTACTTCGTCAAAATACAATCTGCAAACTGTCACATAGGCAAAATATTACATTTACAAAATAAACAGAAATTAAAAAAAATCACTAATCAAATTTATTAATGTTATTATTAAGTTCTGGAAGTATTTAATTTTTTTATTATTGTGACAGCTGTTTCGGCGTTCAAGCCCATTTTTAAAGTGTAGTTAGGCCACATCGAGACGACTTATTTATATGATTCTATTTACCCCCATCCAAAATCAATATTTATGGTGCCTAAAATGATTTATTACCGGAGAAACCAATTTACTGAGAAAATAATTGTGACAATACCTCAAGGTACCTCTAAAAATAGAGAAAGTTATTATATTTATGTTCTAATTAACATTAAATCGAATGTTTTTAACAAACTTTGAAAGATAATTAGTATTTTTTTTCGGTATTTAAGAAACAGCTATCAAGTGGAAAAATAATATTCTAGCTGAACTTAACAATAAGATTTTTTTCAGACTTGCAGAAAAGTCAATAGATGTGCAATATAAATAAAAAAATCGGATCGGTATATCCGAGACACTATATAGAAATGCAAATAAATTAAGATAGAATCTTGGATTCACACAGAAAGATAGCAATTAAAAAAGTAAGGGAATTAATTGAAGATGATATTTAATTCTTCTATTGAAAAAAGATATCGATTAAAATTATGGAAAGTAATACGGTCCGTGTCTTTTCTGTTTCATGTTTCATTTGAGATTTGTTAATATGAACTTCAATGATTAATTATTAGTCATATTTATTTTCAATATATTGTACACACTCTTTTACATAATAGTACGAAATAAGGTGAGTGGTCGAAAGCATCAGGTTCCCAAAACTTCAATCCTCCGCTAGCTAGATCTTCTATGATTGCACAAGCTACACTTTCCGCTAAAATTACGGTAGTAGAAGTAATTCATAAAATACATTGCCAGGTTAATCGTAATCTGAAAATGTTTGTCTTTCTTTTATTAAAAAAAAAAAAACAGTTGAAAATAAAACATATTTACATATTATTTATTATACATGGTAACTATTTGCCGTGATTAAATACGTCATAATGTCATCAGCCGACCTTTCGGTTTCCTATTTTATATTATACTGACGGATAAACAAATATACATATAATTTATTTAATATAACAATCAGAGCATGTGTTGTATCGCAAATATATATTACAATATCAATGAACTAACGTGACGAGATGAATCAATCCCCTACTAGTCCTCCGCCGGTGGAGAAGTGAAAAAATGGCTACCACAATAATAATGGATAAATAGCGTCGCTTTATACATGACAGCTCTCAATATGAAATGTGTATTCCCGCGTAAAGCCGCATTCATCGAGACCGCTATACAAAAATAATACGCCGAAAGAAAACAATTCACAAGGTGTGTCGCGTTTATAAAGCAAATAAAAAAGTGCAATTCTATTTTCAAATATTTTATGGACATATTTTGGAAGTATTCAAAACTTTTGACTTGAACGAGATAAAACAGTGTTCTTATTTCAAATCTTTACACACGTATTTTAAAATAATTCTAAACAGTTGACTCGAACGATGTAAAACAGCGTTCTTATTTCGGATATTTTGTGGACATATTTTGAAAGTTTTTGAACTTTTTTGACTTGAATCATATAACAGTGTTTTTATTTCAAATCTCTTATGGACATATTTGGAACATTTAATTTATACCGTTTTAAATAAATGTTGTCGATTAAAAAATGTGATTATTTGCGTGTTTAAAACAGTGCATAAGAAGATATTTATTTTTTACACACATTTAAGTGATTACTCTAAATTACTACGCGGACATTGTGGATTAAAAATCTTCGCAAAACAAGGTACTTGTATGATTTTGCTTATAGGTAATAAATATGACAGTAAATATAAATAGTGCGATGTGTCATATGCACTTATTTAATATTCTTTTTGTATAATACATTATATGTCAATAGATTTAAAAAAATGTCTAATAGTATTGATATTGGCACATATAATATAATTCAGTGACGAATGAATTTTGATTGCAATTTGTGTTGCGGTGTTTTATTGCATCGATTTAGGTATATGAACGCGTATAGCGTGTAGATAGATTCATGTTGAATTGTTTTTAACAATAATTGAAATATATTACCCACTGTTAACAATTATGCGTACATTATTTTTTTTCCCCAATTTTCAAAATAAATAGCAATTGGAACTTTTTTTGATCCGATTTTTTTTTTTTTTTTGGCAAATAACAATATTTGTACGGAAATAACAATAAAATAGCCTAAAAGTAAACAGAAATATTCCATTTATTATTTAAGGCCATCCACCGGCTAAAATTTTAACGAAATCACGCGCACCTTATGCAGGTGGCGACAAGGTTGAAAATCCCGCTGTACATTGGCCGCATGTTTCGATTTCGGTAAAAAAAAACATCACCAAAATGCGTGTTTTTTTTATATTATGTAAAGCTCAGACATAATTATTAAAAAGTTTTACGGTCATATTCCAAAAAAATTAATTTACCACAATGAACAATACGAAAATATGGGAAAAGGGGTTCATAAGTAGGAGATTTTGCGCTTTAAACATTTTTTTAATGTCTCATACTTTATTTTTTTCTAAGCTTATAAAAAGACATACCAAAAAAATGCACGGTTAAATGAAAGGCCAAGGTGTGATCTACTTGCAGTATTTAATTCAATCATCTATGATATTTCTAGGCCAACAAATTCTCAAACCGAAAACACACGATTTTGCATTACTTCCCATTGCATCGCCTTAAGAAGTTTTCGGGAGGCGAAATATCTGTTACGCGTAGTGATAATAACTGTTTTCATGCAAATATAATCTATATGTAAAAAATCCTTAAAAGCAAAAAAAACTCTGGTGTCATTATAGTTCAAACGAACTACTTTCAGCTCGTAACGTTTTCATGGTAAAATTAAAGCGTTGAAAAACAGAGCAAATATACATAGAGATGACCTTACACGCAAGGGGAAGAAACCAAAATAAGTTTGACCTCTTTTATGAATGTTTTATAATTTATTTAACGCAGTAAAAGTTACGCTACACAAACGTTAGTGAGCTAGGTTGGTGCAAAAATGCGTGTCACGTGACCTTTGCCTCCAGCCGTCGACATGGTACTTAGGTCAAGTCTATTAATTCTGACGTCAGCGGTTGAAATCACAATTTCAGTTGTGCTTTTCGTTGAATGACTAAACGCCAGTTTGTTTGTTGTATATTTTTCAAGGAGTGTTTAAACTCGGGCGAAGCCGGTCAGTAAGTACCTACTAACGGTAAATCATAAAAGATAAAATGTCAGAGCGTTATGAATAAACACACTTGTCCGCATATTTTATCTTCACCTTTACAATCAAAACGCATATGATTGTGGTCTTACTATAAATAATAGGCCAATTGTAAAAAAAACTTATGCGAATGATAAGTCATAATAAATAATTGCTTCCAACGTTATAGCATTGCGACAAGACTTCAGTAAGACTACACCTGGACGAGTGATAGACATTATCTACTCTCAGTATCTCCCCGGTGAAAGACCACCACTGAGAATCGAAACGTTTTTTCATTTTTATTTTATTTTATGGCGTTCACCCATTAAGGGCGATCTTGGCCATGTTTAATCAATTAGATTTTAATAGTATGATGGTTCTTCTAAAAATAGTTACCATAAAACAGATTATAATATTTGGGTAAATAAAATTGAATCTAATAAGTTACAGCGTAAATTTATGTGTTTTTAATCCCCAATGACTTAAATTTTAATTCCGTTTTCATAAATATATTTTGCTAATAAATTGTTAATTTGGGGGGAGTTGTTGCTAGGGAGTTCAATTTAAAGTTTTACCAATGCATGCATAAAGTTTAAACTAAATGTAAAGACAGAAATATATTAGGATAAATAAAGTGAAAGGACGGAGGAAAGAGACAGTAGCATAACAGAGCATCAGAGAGAGACATAAATGTATTCTCGAGGAACACCTAAATATGAACTATGTTGAAGGCACAAATTTAATAGCACAGATTTAATAAAGATGTGGAGATTAAATGTAATGTTTTGAACAGTATTTTTAACAATACGTAAATAAATAACACGCATTATTTTATGATAACGATCATGATAATGAAAACTTGTACTAACAAATTTTAATCAATTTCGTTTCTGATATGATTTTTTTGAATACGTTATTCATTTCAATGCAACACAATACATTGTCAGATATGAAGGGTTCATTATTTGAGGTAAAACTGTATAATAAACAGGATTTTCATTAATAATTAGGTAAATTGTAATTAAATGCACCTGTTGTCATAAAAAAATGGGATTAAAATATAAATTAAACGTTAATCCATTATCATTTTGTATTAATAATAAAGGGGACAATGAGAGAGAAAGGTTGTCCGGATTGGGATAAAGCGTTTCAATAAATAATTATAATAAACGGTTCTTAAAGAATAACGACTTATTGTTCGTTCGAAACATTCTCCGTTGAATTAAAATATACTTAACAGTATGAAGCAGTAAAAAACTATCGAATGGTGAGCTCTAGCGTCATGAAAATTGCAGAGCTATTGATTTCTTAAAATTATAGGATAACGCAACTATTTTCAATTGGCGAACGTCAATTCCATCATGATCTATGAAACTTTGAAATATCAATTTAATTGCCAAAAATAATGCGTGATGTCCTTTGCCTTGTTCCATGTTTTTCAATTGTTATCCAACTGACTAATTATCATGCCGTTTCCCCGCAGTTTCCACATAACTCCTATCTTGGCACGCGCTCCTTGCTTCATTCGCAGTCATACATCTTCTCATACATACCGTTGTTATTCTGACTTTTGGCGTGGTCCGTCAAATATTACTCGATTGTTTCCATTGTTCAATACGATTTTTTTGGTAACTAGCGCGAAACCGGGTAGTAAAGTAAATGTATTGGTCACATACAAATTCAACAAATATGAATCGATACACTTTTTAAAAGTAGTACAAAGTACGAAAAAAAAACGAGCCCGAAAATCTAATTCAACCTAATCTAATTAATATATTTTTTATTTATTATTATTATCATCATAAAAATAAAAAAATTATTACTAACAAATTTTTTTTCGTTCTTTTAATGACTTTATATCACTTTTATTCAGTACGATGATTCATACGTGTGTTGAACTGTCACGGAGCCACATAAAAAAAAGTGTTTAGCAACTTTTCCAAGAAAATATCTCGAAAGTCAAAGGAAATTATTCATTCGATAAAGGGCATTATCTTCTCGCCTGTTGACTTACTGTGCATTATTAACAGAACGCGTGCTATAATCATTGTTTTAATAGCATTACACCAAACAACCTTAACAATAATACAGGAGACAATGCACTGTTGGGACAATATTGGCTCTAGTGCGATATAGTTCGTAGTTGAAGTGTAAATACCGTAAATGTTTGAATTGAACGATTGGGTTTTGAGTTTTGAGTTTTGATATTGTTCGAAGATGTTATCGCACAATTATTATGAGTTCGTTTTCCGCTCTAACCTCTCTTTCTGTAGCATGCGTCATTCATGAGAAAGAGGGAGAGTTTACAAAGGATTTATCGGTGATATGCCTACGTTCATATGAGAGAATATATATATGTGGAGAGGATAATATATATATGTATATATAATCACCTCTTCCTGTAGTATGTTGATCCAGTAAGATTTTAATGACCTATGTTGATCCGCTGATCATATATACATATATTATCTGTTACTATAATATCCACCTTTGTTCTCAACAGGAATGCTTGATTTCAACACCTTAGAAGCCCGCCAGAAAATATTTTTAGGTAAAAAAATTTAAAGTTTGTCTCTGGAACCTGGAACCATACGTAATCCATCTATGTTGAAAGAGATGAACTTATACGTTCCTGACAAGTATACTTGTGGGAAATCCCATGGACTATTTTATTCTCCAAAAACGAGAAATTCTGTTTACCAGAATACGCTAACAGACCAGCGACTTAACTCCTCAATGACGCTGCATTGGCCGTTGATATTTTTAACATCACTTTTTTATTTTATATGAATACCGCACAAGAGTCCCAACTGCTCCCAACCGTCTGGAGCCAGTGAGACTATGACATTTCCAATTGGAGAATGTTGTGAGGCTGAAGGTATGGGGGGGGATGGAAGAGGAAGGTAGGAAATACCTGGCTATTCAGATCTGGTCACCAAACACGGCTAAAAGCCATTTCAAGCAACGTTTCAATTCTGAATGGTGGTCTTTCACCTGGGCGATACTGAGAGTATCTTCCACCCTGGAACGTGCGCAAATATACTTTATATTATTTTTAAATTAATTAATTGTGAAACGACACAAATTAATTAATAAAATTTACTTGCGCACGCAGGGATTTGAACCCGCGACTTTCGGATTCGTAGTCGGGAGCCTTACCCCTCAACCATGGAGGCCGTCATCAGAGTACTTAGTCACAGTTTAGCGACTATCTTTTGACCCATGTCATAAAATAGTTATAAAACTGCCCCCATGACTTTTCATACTTTACCTATCAATACCTTCAGCATTGTTTACATCATTAAAATAAAAATGTTTGCTTACTTGTATTATTCGTCATTACCAATACTTGTCTATGCATGTATCCTTTATACCATTTCTCATTTATTATAAAGTATTTTAATATCTGTAATATTTTAGAGAATATCAACAACAAAAAAATACATAACACACATACGTACGTTTTCAGTAATGATAGGCAGAGATTATTAACCTCTCATGACTCACGTAATGCTGTACAATTGATATAATCTTATTTTACACTCATACTTTAAAATTGTTTATTTATTTGCATTTGCTAATTCCATCATTTTTTATTTGTATACAAGAAAAGTATTTTTTCATACATATATATATTTTTATGTATGGGATAACATACATTTTCAGGTTGCTAACTAAAGCAATATCACAAACCATTTATTTGAAAAATCTACACGGGTAGTTATGAAAATGCATACGGTTTCAAAAGACAAAAATCCTCAAACGGTAATCTTTAAATAATATGAAATACATCCCAAAATGTCTGAATACCAAATAAAGCAATTTTGAAAGTTTTACCTAAAACTCCAGTATGTATTTCATGTTGAATTTAAAAAGTAACAGTTTGAGGATTATTGTCTTTTTAAACCTTATACATTTCCTAATTACCCGTATAGAATTTACAGATAAATCATTCGTAGTATTTCTAGAGTTAGCAACCTGCAAAGTGTCTATTTTTGGGTGCTGACCGTTAAAGGAATTCAGCTTTAAACCTACAATAACAATTTATTCCGTATTGTGACTGGTGACCGGATAAAGTAATACACGTATGAATCGGCACACTTTTTAAAAGTAATATAAAGTCATTAAAAATACGAAAAAAAAACTTAACCTGACATTACGTACTAAAATAGCTTTAATCTAAAATATTTAAATTAATCATTTTATTAATTATTTAAAAAAGAAAGAGAAACATTCCCCGGTTACGAATAACCTCATAATATTTGAAAATCACCTACTACCATCACAGTAAGCGGAAGATGTTGCTTGTGTCGTGATGGAGGACTTAGCCAGCCGAGGAATTGAACTCACGACGGCTGGGTGAGACCCAAACGCGATGCCAACTCAGCCACTGACCGGTCAAACGGTTAACGCCATCTATGATCCATTTATATCAGGTTTAAGTTGAAGTGGCAGTCGAACCTGAAACCTTCTTAATTTATAAGCGAGTGCGTATAATACCACTAGCGTGAAGGCTATAAATGACCGTGATGATGACGACAGAGTAACGTACAGTGCATTCTGTCACTTATTTCATGCACGCAATATAAAATAATAATAAACAAATATTTCAGTATCAATATGTTCAGGTTTATATAATTGAACAGAACGAGAACGATTTCTTAGATATTACCTATGATAGTCAAGGTTTCTTTTGTCTTCATTTCCTGATTCGATCGGAGAATAATTCCATGTTCAATACATACTGCAACAGTTCAGAACTTTGTCACATAGAATTAAAAATTAAGAATGCATACATGTTAGAATGCAAGCATTAGTCGTTCATTCTAAAGGGATGAATATTTTGAGAAAAACTAACTTTAAACAGCTAAAATACTCGGACCACTGTTCAGAATTGAAGCCTTAAAACAACCAAGGCTTGCAGTCTACAATGGAGAATAGTAGAGATAGAGTACAATAGAGAACCCCGATGTATGGCAGGGGGCATGGAAAGGACGAAACTAGATGAAATAGAAATAGATTCAAATATCAAGATTTAAAAATGGACGCTTAGATGGATTGGATAGGTAAAAAAAGTTTTAAAAAAAAGTTTTATGACAAGCAAGTGTGTGGAAGAAAAAGCGGGAGATGCGCCAGGAAGACAGGACGATCAAAAAATATTTAAGTTGGGCATGTCAAGAATAATAAGTGTGGGAACAGAAGTATATAATATGCAGGCTGCATCAGAACGTACCCAACAAACTTAAATCAGTGTTTCCATGGGGCAAGTCTTTTACGTTAGCTAACACACTTAAATCAGTCATAAACAACACATTTTGAAACTTTTCACAAACAGGGTCGTCTCTTTCGTTTGCGTTACGGATTTGTCTCTTAACGCAAACGCAAACTTAACTTGTTATTGTGATACGGACTACCAAACTGTTAAAATGTGTGCGTTTGGCCGATTTAACTTGCGTTAGACAACGCAAAAGATACAGACTTGGCCCGCTCAGCTTATTTGTAGTAAAAAATGTAGACGGCATTTTGGTTTCAGGTAAAAAAAAAAGATTACTAGAAATTTCAGTATTAGAGTTAAGGTGTTTAAATAATAACAAATATTCTGAATTTGAAAATAATATTTTAGAAACCAATCATTCATTTGATATAAATAAAGGTTTAAAAATTTTAAATACAAATTACAACCGGTTTACAATTAGACAAATTTGAAATTTTAGAAATCATTAAAAGCGTTAATAGTGCATTAAATTTAATAAATAATCAATTATTTTTTTTAAAATAGCTATATCTTGAATTTTCTTTCATTTTAATTAAATTATAAATCAGGAGGTAGGTATTGGACAGTTAGGGTCAGTGCTTCCGTCACGTTGGGTAACCGTTGGGCTCGAAAAGATTTTTGTTTTTGTTAGAATAAGATATAAAAAAATCAAATCTGTATTTTTTACTCCAAATAAGGTTAGGAATCAGTGGTTTGAAGTTTATACGGTACGTGCTGATACAGCTGTATGTGCATACAATGTAGGTAGATGAAACAATACATCTGAAATAGCACGATCAAATAAAATTTACTTTCGCATGCCGGCATTTGAACCCGCAACCTCCGGATTCGTAGCCAAGGGTCGTAGCCACTAACCGCAGAGACCGTGAAACTATGATAATTAAATCACAAACTCATTTAAAATTGTACATATTGTCATTGACGTGAAACCGGAACTGCAGTTAAGCAAAATAAAGACAATGTCTTATCCTTACAAAGAACCGGAATCGGACACCTGCTCACCCAGACTCTTTAGTTTCTTCTTTCGCTTCAAAATATTAGCCTCACTGAAGTCAGAATTACATAGACATGCCCAAACCAAGATCTACCCGTACCATTTTGACGTGGAGGCAAAGGTTACGTGACATCCATTTTGGCAGCAGCTCGGGTCGCGCATTTTTTTAATAAACTCCGCTATAATTCGCATTCTAATTGCCGTCTAATGAAAGGAATATTTTACGGAATAACGCATTAAAATGGTGTCAAAAGAGAAGTAATAGACTTTTCTAAAGGGGTTAAACTACATACTAAACCGAACTTTTTTTTAAATCTATTGCTGTTTTACTTCAATTAGAGATTTGGGTTAGTTTTGGATGTTGGCACGGCAGCTACGGGAAGGATATTGGTTATAAATTCCACACAATTGTAAAAAGGACGAGTTGATCATTAGCAGATTTACTTTTCGAAGAGCAAATACTAATACTTTGCGGTGCAATGCGAGTTGTCTGCATAATGTCGGGATTTATTTATTGGTAAATCGCTGAAAAGGCATGCCTCCAGGCTCACCCCTTGCCGTGCTAAATTTGGCTTTTTCCCTTCACCCATTGAAGCACCTTTGTTGATTCTCTTGTCTGTGATTAGCTTAAATCAGACACGATCTGGGTAATAAGGAATATGGTGTGGTACCTATTAAGTACGAAAATGTATTGACTCTGATTAAATTCAAACTGCCAGATAAAAACTGTCTAAACCATTAGTTATTGAATTTTAAAACGAGACAAATGAAAATACTTATTATTTTCCTTATGACTCATAGGTACCATGCATCGAAATTCCATTGTTTTCAGAATCGCATTTCTGCAAGTCGATCTTTTTCATTCCTCCTTTGTTATTTCCAAACTTCCACTGTTTTTGAGAAAACGAATAATGAGCAAACTAATTTGAAAACGCACCACGTACTCGTAAAGAAATTATTATCAGATCAGCTTTTCTTGGTAATCGCCGGCTTCCTCCACCGGGGCTTTCAATTGGATAATGCGGACAATAGGGACATTGCAACAAACGGCGCAAAACACCGTATTACGTAAACCTTATCTTTAAAAGACGTAATATTTGTACCCAAGACCTGTATTTTAATATAATAATGGGGGACGATTTCCAAAGCACCGTTGAAATCGTTTATTAAGGCGAAGCTATCAGTGAAATCACTATTTCGATGAAACCTACACTACGAATTTGTTTTCGTTATGAAAACCAAAAAAAATATGCTTGAATAAATTGAACCTTTTCCGAGAAATTCCCTCGACAAGAATTAAATTAAAATTGTAAATAGTAAAACGTAAGCTGCTTTTTTTTAATGGAAAATTATGAACGCATTTAAGAAACAAGTTTAAAAAATACTACTTTATAGCTAATATTATCTGTGATCTGGATAGTATATTACACTTAACATAATCGTAGTCAATGAAGAAAAGAGAAACCGAAAGAAAAGTGTTGTGGGCGTATCCGACACACCGAAGTAACCTCGTTTTTTTCTTATCGGCACCGATCAGCTAAGTGATTTGTTGAGCATTCGTTCTGTTTGCCTGTTTCGAAGAATTTTTATCATAAATTGCCTATGGAGGTGCAGCCCACTTTTGTGAACTATAAAATAGTGCCCGCCCACTTTCATAGAAAATAAAATAGTCCCCACCCACTTTCATAGACGCACACTTGATATTTGACGTTTCTCTTTCGTGTAATACAAGAAAAAACGTAGATTATAATAAGTAAAAAATAAATTAGCTTCTCTTTAGTTTTATTCAAAACATACAAATAACATGTTTTGACATTTGAAAACGGAAATAAATCTTCGTCATTCAAAATTTGAATCGCGATAAATAGATAGTGAACCAGTAATGACATTTGACATATGACAGACATTTGTTTACCCTGTTTACACTTTTTATAATCTTCCGTTGAGCGGAACTTAATCCACAAAAATCGATATGCTAAATTGATTGTGTTTTGGAAGAGCGTATTTGTGCATTTGAACAAAGTTAAGTCAAAATTTTGGCTCAGTTAGGAAGGAAGAACGGCCGTTGCTGGGAGCGGCTCAGTGCGTTGTGCGGCTCAATCTGGACCTTTTCTCAATACCTCTTTTTATTTTCTGTTTATTCGTGTATTTCTTTTTTTTAAAAGAATTGTTGTTGATATTATCTTCTTTAATGATTAGTTTTGTTGTTATTATAAATATCTATTTGAATTAAAATGCTAATATCTTTATAATGTAGATAAGTGTGGTACAATTATTCACAATATTCTATTATTTATTGATCAACACATCTGCGATTTTCATGAATATCATTTTTTGGTTATCTCTTGACATACTTTACATTTAAAATAATAGACAAACGTAAAAACTGACACGGTTTTTAATTATTCAAAATATACTACGTGCTAGAGCGTTGTCCCGGTAAGATAAAGGTCCCGAGTTCGATTCCCAGATGTGACTCACACCTTTTTATTTTCTGTCTTTTTTATTGCATTTGAGATTTGTTGATATTATCTTAAATTAGGGGTCCTTAACCTTTTCACAGCTATTCCCCCCTAAATGCCGAAAAGTTCAACCATCCCTGCCCTACCCCTAAAAAATATTAAAACAATTTTCCAGTGCTGCAAAGTATTATCATTATGTAAGTACATTTTGTATAAGCAAACAGTGACATACATCATTTCAAAGCATAAATGAAAGCACGAATAGAGTATTAATGAGAAGCTTGGAAATGAAATCGCGGACTTGTTTTTGACAGGGCCATTCGTATGTCGTCCTTCGCGTCCGGTCTGTGTCGAGGCTTCGTTTTGTGATTCTGAGCAAATTATGTAGAAAGAAAAAAAAAACAAAGAAAGGTGATCTTTCAATTTTGACAGATGTCTCAGGCAGTCTCCCGATTTTTTTTGCAGAATCTGCACTCTGCTAATTCAGCACACATTTCCTGCAGTACTTTGTTGCTGCACCACACTACCAGTACAGTATGTTGTTTTTCAGCATTACAGAAAACCGATAATCCCATCTTTCACCGAATTGACTCCCTGGTTTAGGCATAGATAAAAAGTTGGGTAGAAGACATACATGAGTACATATATAGAATCGTTCTTGATCAGAAAATATTTTGTGTTACTTTTGCATTTTCCAATCTTTTAATTCCCCCCCTGGACCCTCTGGGAGGAATTCCCCCCTGGCTGCGGACCCCTGTTTAAATGATTAAATTTTACAGCAAGGTTTGTTTATAAGCTTCAATAAGTTATTCTAATATATTGAAAATAAAAATAATTCTATTTTGATACGGACAATTCGTGGTTGAATTCCATTAAAACGATTTAAAAATCAATTTAAGTTGAAAAATCGTTTTAATAAATCATTATTGTATTACTGTTCAACAATTTTGTAAATGTGCTACCGAATATCATAATCTAGGTAATTGACACACATAAAACAAATATTTATATTATCGTTTCGAACAAGGTCATCGAATTCGATTACCGATAACTAAACAGTATGTTTACATTGCCAAAGTCTTCTCGATTTCAGCAATTGGCCCTAACTAATACGTAATACATTATCAGAGTACTTATGTACGGAGTGTAGTCTTTTTATGAGAGCCTTGTTGTGCGCAGTTAGTTGCATACCTCAATGTTTATTGTAAGATGAATTACATTTCGAAACGAAATACAAGCATTTTGGATGATTTTAGAAGTTGTATCGTCATCGGGTTACAACTTGGAGAGTTATGGGTCCTGATTCCGGTTCTTTTTAAGGATAATGCATTGACTTTATTCTTACGTTAAAGACATTTTGCTTAACTACGACTCGGATTATATGACAATGTTAATACATTTTTAAAGGAGTGGGTGGTTTATTTATTAAAATTTGCACATGTATCATACATATTTAACACGTGCAGTTTATTATTACTTACTTTACGCTTGTAATTTAATATAGTTTTTAGAATTTAAATCACTTTCATCGTACATTTCGGGCTTTTGGAATAGGTACTTTACAAACAACGCAATTTCGTTAATTCGGTTAATTCAATAGCATTATTATGCGACAAATAACTCACTAAAAATGTTAAAAGTCAATACTTCTGATAGTAGAGAGTTTTTATTTTAAACAATTATTTTTATAAACAATTATTTTTATAAACAATAATTATTAGCCTGAAACACTCATCCAAATTGAAAAAACCTCCCGAGAAAAGATAAATGTCGCCGGCAGGACTCGAACCTGCATCCTTCTAATATCCGGTCAGATGCTCTAAGAGCATAATTATTGTTTATAAAAATAATTGTTACCCTTTGCGCTATGCACAAAAATCTTGTCTTAAAAACTTTAGTTTATCAATTTAATAAGTTTTTATTTTGTTCAAACTACGCAAATATCGATATTTTTAAAGAATTTAATTCGCTGAATGACAGCTGTCATCCGAGAGGACCGTAAACGCGATTAAGTAAAAAGTATTTAAGCCTAAGGATAAGGACAATGCCTTATCTTTAAAAATAATTGGAATCAGCCCCCTGGTTGTTTCACTCATAGCGATCTCCTGTCGTATCCTTCCAGTTACTTATGTATCAAGATTACCTTGTTTAAATATCAATTACCGTTACTAAATAAATTTGGAACGAAGATATGTGAAAACATTTTATCAGCAGATATGACAGATATGCAAATAAAGCAACACCGCGCCAATATGCGTAATAATTCAAATTTAAAAAAATACGCATATATGTGTCAGACATAATCGTAATAGAATAATCGTAATCGTGAACGTACGAATAATTGCACCACTTGCAAGAATGACAATCATTTAATCTGAGTGTGGATATCTATGTTTAACTAATATCTAATGTGTCAATAGCAGAACAGATTGGTATTCTCACGTTTCAAATTCATTGATATTTAATCTTCCTTATGCAATTATGCATTCCGATGCATTGCAATTGTTAAATACCTGAGGCATAACGGTAGTTATGGCGCAAGTGCAATGAATACCTAGATGCTTCCGCTATGTAATGCAAATTCTGCCTAATTTATTTATTCGTTTATACGCCCATCTGGACTTTTACGTGGATTTTTAGAACAGAATATAATGAGCTATCGAAAATTATAAGTACGTAGAGTTTTTAAATATTAAAGCGATATTAAAAAAAAACGATTTTTTAAACGTTTACAGTGTCATAAAATAGAAAATTAAAACAATAATATAACACTAATCATTAAAGCCAGATTATCCACGCTACAATAATTAATTGTAGGATACATCAAAGTGCTGGTATAGATGACGATTTATTATATAAAAGGAGTCGGCAAATATAACAACAATACCTCCAAACTTGTTCCCCGGATCATGCATACCATTGGTTAGTGAGTGTGACTGATAATTGGTTGTGTATACTTGTAGAAAAATGTTACATTTTGTCTTGTGTTCCTCGTTAATACATGGAATTTAATAGTGGCGACGATGTCAGGGCTGTCAATTAGGTGGTTAGTGACTATACTCGTATAATACAATTAGGTCTTAAATAAGGCTCCTGTCAGACAGAAATGCCAGTAAAATACAGTAATGAATAGCCAGTGGACTCTCTGTACTAAACACAAGGTCCAAGAACCCCTTTCATCACCATCACGGCGCTACACCCCAGGTTGCGATTTTGATTCTTCCGCAATATTGTTCCTAACTAGCTTTGGTCCCCCCAGCCAATCGTATGGGGTCATCGGGCCTTTCCAACTTGCTCTAATAGTCCACATCTTCCTTGCTTCTAGTGGGGAATCCACTTTGTCTTGATTTTGCAGACATATCATCTGGCATTTTTCCCACATGTCAGGTCCATCTGTATCTTTGGAATTTATAGAATCTTATGATGGTTTCATGTAATTAAATTATCTAGTTCATGGTTCATTCAATTCTATAGGATCCAACGTATAGATTATGATTACAAAGACTGCCATACGTCTGCAGTTCTCTTTTTTTGATCTAGTCTTCTTCCACTTAGTCAGTCCACCTCTTACATGCTTCCTCTGGGACACCCACTTGATACCGATTTTTGCTGCAATATAATCCGACCTTCTTTCTACATGTGAAGCCCATTAGAATCTTTGAGATTTTTAGAATCTTGCGATTTTATTTCTGTACGATAGAGCGCAGGTCTTTTCCCAAAGTATTCTGTGTTCAAAGACTGCCAATTTCATTTCGGGTTAGGCACTACGCCTCTCAGCCCTCATATCTTACTTTATTATTACTAGTATAATCAGTTAATCAGCATTAAATATTTAATTTGTCAAGGAAATAATTGAGTAGGCGCGTAATGAACCCATTTATTATATTGTTCTCATGACGGAAACAAATAATATTATTTGCATGTTAATAGGTGTACTTCCATACATTTATTGACACAGAAGAAGTTGACATACGTAAACATCGTTAGTTAGATGCTCTCAAACCGATATTTCAGTAAAACAAACATATCTACAAAGAGTGTAATTTATGAGATTGATCTGCATAACGTAAATCCTTTGTGCTTGTTTCAAGCAAGTAGAGCAGCAATAAGCATTGACGCCGAGTTCTATTGTAATTTATGTATGAAATATACGCCCATAGTGGTTTTACATTTAATGCAAGTATAATTTTCTGTGGTTTTTTTCAGTTTCGTGTTTCATTTAGGACTTGTTAATTTTATCGTCTTCAATGATTATTACAATGAGATTTATAAGATTTAATAAGTTATTAAAAATAAAATTGAATTAATATATATTTTTAAAAAATGGGCTTGTAATGTAGATAAAAATTTTAAAAAAATCTGAAAATAAAAACACTAACGTACGTTTGATGTTTAGGTGTGGGAAGTAAATAAAATAGTATGCGTGTAATTCCCACGGTAACGAACAGTGGCGTGCAGTCCATAAAAAAAATTAAAAGGCTATGAATTTTTAATCAAAATGTATTTTTTCCATGAATTTAGCAAGAAACTTGTACGCTCTCAGTTGGCCACAACAATCAGCGGAAGATAATAGGAATCTAAACATACTATCCATTAAGCAAATTATATACTTAAATGTAATAGTTTTCTCTTTAAAACGTTTAACGGCCAACGAAATTCTGATTGAACACAGACATAACCACTCTATAAGAAGAAGAAATTAAATAAGATTTCCCCTTCGAAAGAAAACAAAATCGCAAAACTCATTACTATATAGAGCCATGAAGATCTTTCAAGAAATAAAGGCCAATATAAAATAAGGCGAAAATGTTTAGAAATTTAAAAAAGAATTTACGAAATATGTAAAGTGCAATTTTTAATGTCGTAATTTGTAAAGTTTGATGTGTAATTCTTAATTGTTTATTGTGACTTAAATTATTATTTTAATCATTGAAGAAGATAATATTAACACATCCCAAATGAACCACGAAACCGAAAAAACAACAGAAATTAAAAAGATTTCAGTCGCATCTGGGACTCGAACCCAGGACCTCTACCTATCCGGGGTAACCGCTTAACCAACTTAGCTAATGAGACCAGTACAATTTAGGCCATTTACACCGATATCATACTTCATGTTCAAGATTTATTAATATTATCCTCCATTTTTATAAATCCCATATTATTGGCTGCTGTCCTTATGATGATTGCAAAGTTTCATCCAGAACTCAATTGCAATCGGAACAGAGTCTCGGATATACCTACCCGACTTTTATTTATATGAGACATCTATTGACTTATTGTACAAGTCTGGAAAGAAATATTCAATTTATTTTTTTATAACTTATTGAAGTTTAAGTCAATAGATGGTATCATTAGCTAAGTTGGTTAAGCGGTTACCCCGGATAGGTAGAGGTCCTGGGTTCGAGTCCCAGATGCGACTGAAATCTTTTTAATTTCTGTTGTTTTTTCGGTTTCGTGGTTCATTTGGGATGTGTTAATATTATCTTCTTCAATGATTAAAATATTACAATGAGGTTTACAAACTTCAATAAGTTATAAAAAAATAAATTAAATTATTATGTTCATATTAGAATAAATAAAACAAAATAGTCATTTTCAAACATTCAAGCACAATTCATACCCGAATTTGAAAAAAACACACAGTCCGCCTTTGGTCATAGAGCAATGCACGCCATTGGTAACGAATATGCAAGACGTTGGAAGATCGTATTAAAACGCCCCAAATTATACCATAACCCGAAAGGTTATTAAAAAAGAAAACGTGTAACACATTAAAATACCTGTATGAAATAACACGAAACAATACATATATTTATACAAAAAGACAAAACGAGTAAACAATTGAAATGTCAGGTAAATTAAATCTGGCAGACATTAGAAATGGTATATCACGGAGGTAGATAATAGTGTTTAAATAAACAATGTAATTCTAATTACATTATGCATGTTTTAGTCAAGACGAACACTGTTGTACAACGTATTATTACTCGAAGCGCCTTTGGCGTAGCGAACGTAACCGAGTGATATAATCGAGTTCTGTATCGAAGACGAAGGAATGCATTATAGTAATTAAATTAATAGTTTGAGGAAATATGCAAGCAATGCACACATAACTAAACGGATTCGTCACGCCTTTAAAAATGGTTAAAAGTGAGCTTCATTTTCTTACGAATCTCTCATATCAGAAAAAATACAACTCAAAAATGACCTGAAACATCACCTTGCAGATTTGCTTACTCAAGGAATGCTACAAATGATTTATCTGCAAATTCTATTCCGGAAGTTAGGAAAATGTATAAGGTTTCAAAAGACAAAAATCCTCAAATCATAACCTTAAAATACATACCACAATTTTTGAAAATAAGTGCAGTTTGAAAGGCAGTGAAAGTATTTTAAATGTTCTATTTAAAATTCCAGTACGTAATTTATATAGATTTTAAAAGATTTGAAGAGTATTGTTTTTTAAAACCTTAAACATTTTCCTAATTATCCGTACAGAATTTACTGATATACGGATCATCAAATGCCGATTCTGAATACATGTAAGCTTTCTTATATATAACTATAAGTAGAATTTATAAATCGTTATTAAAGAAATAATAAATCACTATCTCATAAAAACGCCCTGTTGGTTGGCATCATTGAATCTGCGGCTTCTGACGTTAAAAACATGGTATTTAAGTTAGACGCTCATCATTGATTAAAAACATAAAAAAAGCTCCCGAGTTCTCATTTCTACAGCATTCAGTCTTCTTTCACCCTTCCTCTCTCTGACAGTTACATGCCACACAGTCATACATCAGGGTTGGTATCAGCACTCCATTGTTAACTGCTAGCTTCGCTCCTTTGGGCAACTATGAGTTCAGTCCTCCGTTTATGAAGTTCCCCGCATTCACCCTTCTTTCAATATCCTTATCAGTCTTTACATCTCTCATGAACATACCTCTCAAATACACAACAAAACTCATCCACTTGTGCCAAAAACTCGTTTCTTACATAAAAAAATGTCAACAAGTGTTTTGGTTTACCTAGATGGTACGATTGCACCTTTTCAGCGACGTAATCAAAGCAAATAACTTGATTTTTTTGACGACATATTACCTATCAACGTATCAACCATTAGATTTTCCATAATTGGCTAGAACGCCTAACTACACCGGGATCGTGCCCATTGTAAGATAGCACGATTATAATACGTGCCCGATTATGCATTATGAATGTGCTGTTCTGATATATAAATCGATCATCAGGGCTTGACGGTTGTTAATATAAAACAATGTATTCAGTTGCAATTATCCTCGTTATTAGTTGACGTAAAGGCATTATTTGCAATGTTGTTACGTTATACCGTTGTTACGTAAGGAAAATTAAACAAGTAAACAAATCGACTCTGTTTAGGAAAAAGACAGTAACCCGCAAAATCAAAATAAAAAAAAAAAGCAAAAAACGTTTCAAGTATCGTTTTTCATAACAATTTAAAAAAAAATGTTTTTTCGGGGAAAGGAAAGGGTTTTATTAATGAACTAGCTGATGTGTACCCGGCCTTACTCGGGATTTTTAATCATTATTTTTTTTTAATAAAGCTATGAATTTGTGAATTTTTGCTTGTCATTTGGGTGCCATTATTGATTTGACGGCGATCTGATATCTCTAAACAAGGAAACAAAAAACCATTCACTTGAAAATTTTATTTCATTCCAAAAAATTATTTTTCAAAATATATTTAAATAAAAAAAAATTCTTAAGTAAGTACCTTCTTGTGTTTTCAATTTTGAAAATACTCTACACAAAGAAATCTTCTTTTTTTTAATATGTTATCTGTGGATAACCAGAGTGGTATATTTATGGGCTAATACAATGTTTTTCATAACATTTTTAAAACGTTATAGCAACAGTTTTACATATTGGATTTCATTCAAACTACTCTCTAAACCTTCCTGGCACTAATAAGAATAAACTGTGCTATTTAAAGCGAAACCGGTAGAGTAATAATTTCGAGATAATCGAGGACAGACAGACAGATAGACAAACATTAATTTTTATATACATATATAGATAGACAGATTATTGTAGCATATATGTAGGTGAAGTCACGGTTCTCGCTGTATATTTGGGATACCCTTGAAATATATTTTTAAAACTGAATTTTTGCTAAGAATTAGATTCTTGTGGCCTGATACCTTTCTCCAGATAAGTGGACAAGATAAAATTTACGTAAAAAAGTCATTTTGACTAAGAGGGTTACCGCCTTTTCCCTAAAGACAGTCGAAATACAATTTTGTATAATTTAAATAATATCTGTTTTAGAAATGTTAAACTCATAAACGGTGAGCTCTAGCTTCCTGAAATTTACGCAACTAATTTTAGCTCGCTATGTAATTTCCATCGAAACCTAAAAAGCTTGAAAAATTCATTGGTAATGCCAAAAATGAGATTGTTTTACATCTTTCAATTATTATTCAAAGAGGGAAAATAGTTTTGAAACTCGAGCGAAACCGGATAGAAATCTAATTAGTAGTATATCATTATATATACAGTTCGATTCTAACTTAATTAGATCAAGTGAATCAATTTGTACTTGAGATGGGTCATGTCTTGATAGAATAACAGAAGATGTAATAATGTGGATGAAAAGTGTGTGCAAATATAGAGTTGTGTGGAGGGCCATCCTCTCTGCCGACCTCTGCGGAGAAACAGTGTGATGGATTGTTAGTTAGTTGATCCTAATTAAATCATTAGATCGATAAGATAAACAATTATGGTGGTTACACGTGGAAGCAAAAAGCTATGAATAGAGAAGGGTCGAAGAAGCTTATGGACGTCCACACAGATCAGCGTGATGACACTGATGACAATGACAGATGACAACGATGCCCAGTAATTACTTCGTGCAGCATCCGTGGTGTTATGATCTTATCCAAACCACTTACTTTATAAACCACTGTACACCTACATTATTATATTATACATGTCTTTTAGTTATAGGTATTTCATTACAATATCAGTTATAGTTAATCATTCGAAAGAAATCGGTAACCAAGGGTGGTAATAATTGACTTACTGATGACGTTAACGGATTATTGCCTGTATCAATGTATGATCGTGTGAAAAATATTGAAATTCGTAAAGAATGCAAGGCTGATGTAAGCGTAATGAGTAAGATTAAGGAAGGGACGCTTAGATGGTTTGGGCATGTGGAGCGAATGAACGAAGAAAGCAGTGTAAGAAGAATGTATGACGCGAATGTGAATGGAAGAAGAAGCCGAGGACGTTCGAGGAAGACATGGCATGATCAAGTGAATCAAATACTTGAGTCGGGCCATGTCAGAAGTCGGAATAATAGAAGAGAATGTATGAGACGATGTATGAATGGGAATGAAGCAAGAAGTGTATGCCAAGATCGAGTTGTTTGGCGGTCCGTCCTCTCTGCCTACCCCTGCGGGGAAACGGCGTGATGGTTAGTTAGTATCATTGATGTTTTCAACAGACAGTTGTACGAAAATTTTGGACCCGTTTTTATGGGTAACCGCCAAAGTCTTCATGACTCCCACCCAGTCGTGGTTCGTGTTCTTTTTGACTGGGGGTTTAATCAGAAATTGAAGAGGAGATATTATATTTCATCAATTGTACTTAATGTTGTTGTCCTTTGGCGAATCGTTGAATACAGAGACAGTCACATAATTTAAATAAAGCTAGTGGGAGGGGTAGGTAACCTAGCTGAACAACCATTCCTGTAAATTGCCATCTCAACACAGGCGTTTCATACCTAGTGAGATGGGCAATCGTAATCCAATAACAAAAATAAATGTCTTATCTAAAAAAATTGATGAATTTTGAATACGAACACAAAAGTATGCATCTGTTCGTTTTACAGGTAGATTTACAAATGCCATTAAAATCAAACGGTTAGAGAAATGCAGGAAAAAGAAAATAAAAAACTTACAAATAATTACTACTAACTATAGAAAGAAAAATACTAACATTTAACTTGCATCCTTATTGTGCAAGGTTCAGACGGTCGGCATAGTGATCGATAGGGGGCCATATCAGTGACAATCGTCAAACTTCCGAAGTCACAAACTTCGACACGGTTCGGCCTGGGTTATTTAATTTCACCGTCAAAGGGATTGTGTTGTTTTGGTTTTTTTGTATAAAGTATTTGATTGAGATCGTGAGCCCATATGTGCTGAATCAATTCAGCACAGCACCTATATCGCGTTGCTCGTCGACTGTAGTGTTCGGTTCGCATGGATTTTAAAAGCGGAACTTTAAGGGCGAACTGTTTTATAATGTATGTATATAATAATGGAATTTTTTTTATTTTTTTTATGAGAGTTCTTTGCACAATAGGTCTTTAGAGAAAACCGCCACTGCTCCTACCATGCTCCTACCATGTTCTTTGTAAATAATTCCAAATTTGTAGGTTCTGAAATGGTTAAATGTTACAATTATTATAATGTATGCTAAAACTCCATCCACATTTTAATGTCTAAATCTATTAAAACTTTTTTACAGCAACGTACTTGTTTCTTTAAATTATTTAATTAAATTTTTAATGTTTTATCTTTCAGATAACTGACTCGATTGTCCCGAAAATTCAAGGATTTTCTGAAGAGATTCTGCTTCACCTAAAGAGATGATCATCTCCATCAAAAGGCTATGGAAAATATGGCGCTATGGAGATTTGTGCATGGTGAGGACTTTTTTTATAATAATGTACAGCAAGGAAGACACGAGGTAATTTTAAGATAGAATCGAAGAAGTTCATTCAATTATTCATCTTTGCCGATTGCAACTAAAGAGAAACAGAAAAGGGCCGTCTTTATAACGATCCGTTTGATACCATTTTTAACAAATATTTGGTCTACCGCCCGATTTCGCCGTTTTATAAGCGTTCGTCAGATTACCGGTCGTTTGAGCTGTCAGTTGTTGCCGGACAATCGCTTATTTGAAACCGTGCACTACATTAATTAAAAAGACAATATATAATTTGAATTTGTGAAATGACTTCCTTATCGAAAGTGATGACAAGCGAATGGCGATCATTAAAGATAAAAAAAATGGACGGATAACGGTCCGTTAATGAAACGGTTTGTTACGTAACAGAAATTTGGTTGTTCATTTATAAAACTGGCCCTAAGTGGTCTAAAAAGGGTTCCGCTACGCGCAGCCTCGATGATAAAATCCAATTTCCTGTCTAGAAAAATAAAACCACTTACTAAGGCAGTGGCGGCTCGTGACTTTTGAGTGAGCTAGAAATATACGACTTTATTGATGTTGTTTTAGCTGAAAATGCTGGGAGAGCAAGATTGATGAGAGAACAAAGCAATAGAATGGGATCATCAAGCAGGCTAATGCTCCACAAGAAACGAGAGCATAATAGACGAAGGTTGGGACTTGAACTTGACATTGTCCAATAGCAGTATCGTACTAGCCCGCATAGATGGAGATATTATAGACATCACCACAGTGTGCATTTCACAGTCCGGCGAACGCAGTTGACTGATAAGAATATAAATAATAGATGCGATTATTTGTATAAGCACCTATGAGAACCAAAACAATTCAATAAATGTCAGTTTTTCAATGAATCTCATCTCTATATATATAAAAAAATGAACGTTTTTCTGTCTGTCCTCCATTTTATTGAAAATTACTTGACCGGTTTCGCTTAAAATAGCAAAGTTTGTTCTTCTCGATGCTGGTAAGGTTTAGAGAGTAATTTGAATGAAATCCAATATGTAAAACTGTTGCTATAACGTTTTAAAAACAGTGTAAAAAACATTGAACACGCCGTGTTGTATTGAAGTTAGCCCATAGATATACCACTCTGGTTAGCCACAGATTATACATTCATAATAAGAAGGTTTGTTTGTGTAGAATATTTTCAAAATGGAAAACACAAGTAGGTACCTAATTAAGAACTTTTTTATATTTTGAAAAATAAATTTTTGGAATGAAATAAAATTTTCAAACGAATGTTTCTTTTATTAATTGATAAACTAAAGTTTTTACGACAAGATTTTTGTGCATAGCGCAAAGGGTAACAATTATTTTTATAAACGATAATTATTAGCCTGAAACACATATAATAAAATAATAAAAACAGTAATTATTGAATGAAACACTAGTATATATTGATTAACTTGGCGGGTTTGCGATAAGCCGACGGTAGCTCAACGGTAGAGCATCTGACCGGACATCAGAAGGGTGCAGGTTCGAGTCCTGTCGGCGACATTTATCTTTGCTCGGAAAGGTTTTTTTCAATTTGGATGAGTGTTTCAGGCTAATAATTATTGTTTATAAAAATGAATGTTTCTTTGTTTAGGCATCACTTTCGATGTCAAATCAACTGTGGCTTCCAAACAACGAGCACACATCTGCTGGTGTTTAAATATAATAATACAGACATAATCGTAATATGTGATTTAAATTACGTTTAATGCCACTTTTTATAGTTTCGGCAGGTCCAGATAGTCGGCAACAAAGAGAGAAGAGAATGTCATTAAAACATCTCATCTGGCTGCGTTTTAGTGCTGAGATCATATAACTTTGAAATGCATACACGGAGGACTCTTGATACAGTGATGACGTTTTTTATGACCCGAAGGATACTGTAATAGCTTAATGGTTTATAGATTAGAAGTTCGTTTAGTATGAGATTCTGGTGTTCAAATCCTGGGTGTGATAATATCATTTTTGTAGGTGATTCCAATGCGTTTTGTTTCAATATTCAGTACCTACCTATCTAATATATAATAAATTATGAAATTCTATAATTAATTTCCTGGGAAGAACGATGGCAGATGACACATCATTAATGTAATGTCATGAAATACTTACGTAAGTAATGACTTTAAGTCACGAACTTTTTCCATAAAGATCATAATAAAGTTTCCACAAGAATTAGTAAGTTTATATAAATAATATGTAGTATTTCACATTTATACCCTCCATTACCTTAGTGAGCGGGCTTAAATATAAGATTCCCATCAACAAGTGCGGCTAGCACACAGTTTACAATTCTTTGAAATAAAAATAAATAAAAGCCCTACAGTAGCAAGAGGCAGCTCGCTCACTGGGTACAGAAGATTATCTCCACATTTATGCACCTCTAACCACAGTTGACACGGAAAGAGGGAGAAATGTTCCCTGGCACTGTACACAAAAGATTTACACTACGATATATAATATTTAACAATAACGCCAGCCCAAAAAAACTTTTTACAATCAATTTGCCAATTCGCATAACAGATACAAAAATAAATTGATTTGAAAAACGTGGGCGATGACGTATCAGTATTACGTTGCGACTGTCATCACCACGTTATTATTAAGATAATAAGGCTCCGCCGCGTTCCTCTGCTTCTCTGTTACATGAACTTGACCGTGACGTTAATACAGCTGGAGGTCGATTTTGCTAACCACGTAAATTGAAATTTAAGTATTGTTTGAACTTTACAGAATTAATAAATTTTTAATAATTAAGAAAAAAATTCCAGTGTGGTTTTGAAATTATTTAATATTTCCATAAAATTAAAGAAATATCTTTTCCTAGAAATGTTTATGGATTCAAACAGATATGAATTGACCTTAAAATATGTTTTTAATTTTTACACAACAAAAACGATGATTTTTTTTAATCATTGCGCTCTTGAGGTGATTTTCTCACGACAACGGCGCTATAGAAATAATCTATTTATAATAATTATTATTAAATATAATATTAACAACTCTGAAAATAAAACATTAAACCAAAAGCGTTCTAGCTGGGACTTGAACCCAGGAACTCATGGTCTATCCGGGATCTTGTGCTCTAATTCACTGAGTTACAGCTACCCCAATACGTCCCGCCTTTTTATCGGTATCATGCTTCGATTTCTAAGAAATGTCAATATCTATATCTTCAATGAATTCCCAGATATTTTGGCTGCTACCTTTGTATCATGACTACAAGATTCTATCCGAATTTGTTTGTAATCTCTTTAGAGAGTGTCTCGGATATACTTATCCGGTTTTTATTTATGTAGGATATCTGTTGACTTTTTCTACAAGTTAGGATTAATATTCAATTTTTGGAATTACTTATTGAATCTAATAAATCTTATTGTAATATATTTAAATATACAGAAAAGACACAGAGAGAGCGCAAGGTAAAGGAGCGGAAAGACCATTAGGTCCTGGGTTCGAGTCCCAGCTGCTACTGTTACATTTTTATTTTCTGTGTCTTTTCGGTTTCATTCTAAGACTACGCTCAGTTTTGAGTAGTGAATTTTTTACAGTTTTATAAGTGATAGAATCCTGTCTTAACCTATTTAATAGTCTTGTAAATAACCAAATTCCTCTTTAAAACATCACAACTCTAACGGCCGTTCTTCCCAATTTTTCGAATGACCAATCTGAGTCATCGATCAGCCAAGTGTTTTGTTAAGTATTCGCTCTGTTTGCCTGTTTCCAAGCATTTTTTATACACGATAAAATAGTAGCCGCTCACTTTTAAGACAATAGAGTGACATCAAAGTAAAAACTTTCAATGTAAAATTAACATAGATGACTTTATATCATATTTATTATGAATACATATCATTTGTTTTAAAAACTAATACATAAATCAACATTTCATACTTCACAAACGTGTGTGTTTAAAGCATGTTAAAAATAAAGTGTTAGCTTGACCTTTGCTAATTGTTTGCAAAGTACAATTGTTTGTTTCATACAGTTGACATTTGACGCTTCTCGTTCGTCAAAAAATAAGACAAAATGTAGCTTATGATAAGGAAAATAAGTTATTTAATACATACAAAAAGGTTCGTTTTATTTAATACTTACAAAAACCTCGTTTTGACATTCGAAAACGGGGATAAATCTTTTTTATTCAATATTTGATTCACGTAAAACAGATCGCGAACGAATAATAACGTCTGACATTTAACTAACATTTGTTCACCCTGTTGACACTTTTTATAACTAGTCTTTTGTTGAGGGGAACTTAAACCATAAAAATCGATATCCTAAATTGATCGTAAATTCGTTCGAGAATTTCGTTGGGAAGAGCGTATTTGTGCATTTTAAATGGTGTTGAGGTAAAATTTGGGGTCAACAGGTGCTCAGTAGGGTTGGGAAGAACGGCCGTAAGTAAAATCACATTGAGCACTCCAAATTGTTAGATAATAATAATGCTGATTCATGAATCGAAGTTAACAGGGATCGAAATATGAGCCGTATTAAACTTATTAATATAATCCTAGTCAAATTAACAGTACATACTACTGTTGCTGTAAAACTGTAGTTTACTGAAGTCTCTATCACCTCTTATATAAGAAAGATACTCGAGCATGAACTTGGCCGATTCGTCAATGACACCACTGAATACAATAATTATGAACCTTCGCCTTGACAATGGCGCACAGTGCCACATAATAGGGGGCATCAGCCATCAATCACAGGTGATTATACTCTAATATTGATTGTTAGTAGCGTGCAAAAATATGCGATCATACGTCGTTATTTGTTATGTGGTGTGATACACGACTCCTGCTGTCCGGAACCAGGCACTATCGCAATCTAGCGAGGAAAACTTTTTGCCACAACGAAGAACAAATATTCAATATTGTGTGAAGAAAAACCGAAAAAAATTATGGGGATCCACTTCCCAAAATTCGAATGAAATCATCCACTCCTTATGCAGGTGGCGGAAATGTTGAAATTCCCGATTAAGGAGGAGAGGGGTGTCGGAGAGTAATTTTTTTATTATTTCGAAATATTGATAGTATTATTACGCAATACGATAAACATAATGTTTTTAAATAGAAAAATATTTTATAAATTTACATAGGCTTAGCATTTATCAAAATCTAATCAGAAATATTACTTTTTCTGACCGTCCTATTGTATGTTTTACAAAATATTTCAAATATGAATATGGTTTTTAAAATGGAGAAAAATATTTTTAATCCTTTGTCGTTATGTTTTTGTAGAAAAACTTAACCAAAAATTTGTAATGCGCATTAAAAAAAAAAGAAAAAAAACATTAAAGTTACGTAGTGTTTATGAAAAAATTAAACTACACACTGTTCTTTTTTTTAAATTTATCTTATCGGCATCTTAAAGAGAAACCCTTTCTCATCATTCTTTAAGGATATTAAACTTTTTAAATGTTTTTGTAAAACATGCGTAGAACGGTCAGAAATGTGTAATATTTCTGATTTTATTTTGTTAAATGCTAAGCCCATGCAAATTAAAAAAAAGGAATTAATATTTTTCTCTTTAAAAACACAATGTTTATGTATGGCAAAATAATATTATCATTATTTTGAATTAATAAACAATAACTCTCCGACGTCCCTCTCCCGTTTAACACCGGCCGCATGTTAAGATTTACGCAAAAAAACACTACCAAAATGCGTGTTTTATTTTATTATGTAAAGCTCAGGCATAAACGTAAAAATATTTTACGGTCATATTCTAATGCACTAAATTTGATTCAATGAACAATACGAGAATTTCGGAAAAAGGGTTCGTAAGTAGGAGATTTAGCACTTTTTTTAGGTCTGATACTATATTTTTTTCTAGGCTTATAAAAAGACTCACCATTAAACGAAAGGCCAAGGTGTGTTCTACTTACAGTTTTTAATAAAAGAATCTATGAAATTTCTAGGCCATCAAATTTTCAAACCAAAAACACATGATTTTGCATTGCTTCCAATTGTATCGCCTTAAGTTGGTCATCTGTTTAAAACTAAATCAGTTCTAGGAAGATGAGTAAAAACACGTTCAAATGAAATAAATTGTCTAAATGAGTTCATTTAGCGATTAGTGCGTCAAAAGACTGAAAAGACGAAATAAATCATTTTTATGACTCGTGACAGTTACACAGTAACTGCTATTCAGAACAAATCAAAATAATATGTCTTATATTAATTAAGTGTCACCTGTAATGTTTGTAAGATTTCTTGTAATAAGGAATATTTTTTTTATCAATAATGACGTTCAAACTAAATACTGGTATATATTTTTTTTTCGAAAGTTTTCATTGTTAAAATAATATTCAAAGTTTCAATTTTTAAAAGCCCACCAAAAAGCTACAAATTTATTGCCGGTCGGTTTTGAGGTTAGAATATCAAATATCAAAACAAGGATGAGCTTTACCGTATATAGTTTTATATTCTATTCATAGTATACCATAAATAAACATAAGTAATTAAACTATGTGCCTTTTTAGAATATTTAACTCAAAGAATTAATAATAGTATTGAGCATTAATATTATTATAAAATCTGTGCTCATGAATAGTCTAATTTATTTTACTAATAACATTCTTTTAAAATATTGAACAACAATCAGATCTCAAAGTCACTCAAATTAAGTTAAAATTTCACAAAACTAAAAAAAAAATACAAAACAAAAGGGAATAATAATTCACTTTTAAATAACGATTTATAAATTCTACGTATATAATAAAAGTTATATATTCAGATTTGGCGTTTGCTGATTTATATGAATACATATTTTAAAAGTATTTTTCACTGGAGTTCCTTATTTAATTGAAGGAAATATAAAAAAAAATCAATCAATAATTTAAAAAAAAAACAACAGCAGAAATCCAGATAAATACCAGGAGAACAGAAGTTTAATGCGATGTTTGTTTCTAATTCCAGGTTCTAGCGGCGCTGGCCGCTCAGTCTATCAACATTTCAGTGGGACTCTGCCAAGGATATTCTGCGATCCTGTTACCCCAGCTGGCCGTTGATAGGCCCGACTTCACCGCGGAACAGGCCTCGTGGATAGGTAAATAACATTTCATCTTTACCTGAAAGATTCACCCTAGTCTAACCTGGACGTTATGCGCTCCTGGTAGATTACCTGTTATGCGAGTTCTAATGGTTTTTGAGGGGTTCAAATCAAACGCACCAAACCTACCCAAAAAACCAGGTATAAAACGCAAGGCAAACAGCTATCTACACAATTTACTCTTCTTCTGTATAGTCTCCTCATACTGAAAAATTAAGTAGGTTGACAATTTGATGAATTTGTTGCGTAACTTCCTTATCATGGCAGTAATAGGAATGCATTTTTAGTAAAATTATCTTCATGGATCGTTTTTAGGAAGGTTTCGTTTACCATAATAAAATTAACTTTCATTCACATAATCTCCTGGTAGAAAATATTATGTATGCGTTAACTCTTTACCGTATTTTTTCATAGAGGTTGGTCAAAGTTTCTTTGACATCGATTCTTAATCCATTCTTATTCATGACACCCTGGTAGAAAAACATGGGTAATTAGCCCCAAGGGATCGCGAAGATCTTCCAAGAAACTTGATTTCTATCTCTTCTTGTTATTGAGCTACTTTGGTTTATGTTCTCCGGATAGAAAATACGAACCAGCTTCCGTTGAAATCAACAGATTTTTTTAATACATCAAAACGACCTTCAAGCAGGGTCAGTATCATCTGTTTTATTTGATGTTCGCCTGGTAGATAAATATTAATTTGTTCCTGAAGTAAACGAATAACCTTCAAGAAGGGTACGAAATAACTTACTTGTGATCTATGGTAACCTGGCATTACGGTTTTTTTCCAAAGCAAGAAATAATGGCCAAATTGACGTCGGATTCCTACGATTATTAATTTTTTTATTGTCACCTGTTGCAAAAACACAATGGTTAGTTACATTATTAAATTGACACAGGACGATCGCATGGGATGTTAACATTACAATTACGTAACGTTTATTGCACGAATGTCACGGCAATCATCTTAGATCACATTCAAAAATAATTATCGCATTACATTAATCTAAGAAATTCTACGTAGGCACTCGGAGATGTTATCCAAGGAACGAATTGCTAACTATGGGAAAGTTCGTATTGACATTCTATCTTCCTATTTTATTGATGTAATGTCACCTCCGTTTCAATTCTAACCGTTTATCAAGTCACTCTCTTCTATTTGCAATTTCAAAGCGCTAATGGCTGTACTAACTATTGCATAAAATACTGTGTTTATTGAACAAATTGAATTGACACACGTCATTCTTCACGGGTATTATGGAAGTTAGCGTCGTTTACTGGCTCGTCAATAAATAATGTAATTATTTCAGGCTATTAATACTTTTTATGGGAACCTGTAATGATGACATCCAAGATCTCTCTCCACTTCATAGAACTGTAGCATAGCTTGATAAAGTCACGGAGAATTCTCGCGTTCTGGGTACATTAAATAAATGCACCATATTAATACGCGCTATATTATGCAAATAGGTTGGCTACAATTACAATTTACAAGCAGTATTTTTTTATATGCAGTTTACATAAACACCGAGATTCTAAATTTCCGAGGATTGTAGAATAGGTATCTCTTTGTTTAGAATATGGGTGGAAATTAAACGTGAATAGTGAAATACCCTACATATCAATCCACCCATATATTGGTTGAAATTATTAATTTATTTGCAAGAGACAAAAAACCCTTTCAACAAAGATAAATATATAATTAGGTGGAAAAATAAGATTAAGCCAAAAAAGATTTTTATGATGTTTTATTTTACATTAAACTAAGATAGAATGGGGATAGGAGATGTTCTCAACACATACTGCAATACTCGGGCATTACTTTGTGATCGTACGAATTACTTCGGTTCGATACTTCTGAAGGTTATTTTAAGGATGTCGAAATTATTAAATTATGTGTGTATATATATATATATTAATATAGTGTGCACATATACAAATTGGGGATTTTTTTCTGCTCCCTGCATACAGGTAAATAATACTCAAACAGGATATTGTGAAAACGTGACTAACTAACTAACTAACTAACCATCACGCCGTTTCCCCGCAGGGGTAGGCAGAGAGGACGGACCGCCAAACAACTCGATCTTGGCATACACTTCTTGCTTCATTCACATTCATACAACGCCTCATACATTCTCTTCTGTTATTCCGACTTCTGACATGGCCCGACTCGAGTATTTGATTCACTTGATCGTGCCATGTCTTCCTCGGGCGTCCCCGGGCTCTTCTTCCAATTGCAAACGTGAAATTTATTAATTTTACTAGATGATGTCTTGCTTGTTTTTTTTATTGGAATAAAGTTACGAAGTTGTAAATTCTTGCTTGTTGTTTCGGTGCCATAATTGATTTGGCAGCGAAAGTAATGTCTTGTGATTACTGTTACTATCTCTAAACAAAGAACCAATATCAAAATATTCTAAGCAATTTTGATTTTTCGAATATGTAATCTGTGGCTAACCGGAGTGGTATACCTAAGGGGTAACCTCGATACAACATGGCGGTTTCAATGTTTTTAATACCAATTTTAAAACCTTTCAGCTACAGTTTTACATATTGGATTTCATTTAAACTACTTCCCGGCACTAATAAGAACAAACTGTGCTACTTTCAGCGAAACCGGTCGAGTAGTTTTCGAGAAAAACAAACAGACATTCATTTATATATATATAGATTATTATTATTAAGCTCCGTTTAGTAAAGAATAGGGTTAAACAAGGGCGCTAAACGATTCCATTGTTGGCGCTTAATTTAAAAGGTTTGCTTAGTTAATAATAATGAAGATTGATTAATTTGCCACGCTATTATCTGAATTGCAACCATAAAAGAGACTATCGTAAGATTATTTTTTTCACTGAAGCAAACACCAAATTTTCAAAATTGTTGACACAATCATCACAATTCCGTATAATTTCATTTTTGCCAAAACAATGTTACAAATTCCGCTATTTTTATGGGGGTTTTAGACGATACTTTTTTTTGTCCGTTTTCCATATGGAATCGGGATGAAAATAAGGACGTGTTCTATTTTTTTTACCGATTTTCATCCAGTTTAGCGCGCTTTATATGACAGCTGTCATTCTTTTACGTGACTGTAAGTTTTTTTAATGTATTTTGTGGAAATGTTGCGTGTTTATTTCGGAATATATTGAAAACATTGTCAAAAAGATTAAAGGTAGCAACATAATCATGTTAAGCATTTACTGATAGTGAACTATTTTTTCAGCCAGCCTCGGGGTCATATCCAACCCCATCGGCGCCCTGATGGGGGGTATCATGGTGGACGGGCTGGGTCGCAAGGCCACTCTACAGGCCATAGTGGTACCGGGTCTGATAGGGTGGTCCACCATAGCTCTGTCCTCGTCGTATGCAGCACTGTGCGTGGGAAGGTTCATCACAGGTTTTACGATAGGTAACTTTATAATCTTTTTAAAATGTGTTTGTAACTAGTTGTTAGTACCCGGTATCGCCCAAGATTTCAGCACCCCATATTTGATTGGCGCCAAGCAAAAGGTTTATTAAAAGGGGTAAATATTTCAAGTTTTAATGTTTTCAATAGGCTTGCATAAATAGTATTTGCGAACTTGTGCATTAAGGTGATGCAATGCGAACTAATGCAAAATTAAATAATATAAATTAAGTACTTCTAAACCGTATAAGATATTTGCTACACTATTTGATGAAAATAAATATTATTCGATTTAGTATTTTGGTTTCAAATTTAAAATTAAGTTTTTATGAAACAGGCCGCGCAGCCGCTCCTCTCAAGTGTTTACGCGATTCTTTGTTCCAAATGTGTCCCATTAATGCTGTTGATCTTTAAAAATGGGAGTGATTATAATAAATAATAACGTATGAAGTTTATATCTACTGAAAAGACGGATGTATGCATTAAATGACGTAAAATTACAGTAGCATATAAGTGCTTACAAAAAATGTTTTGTTGTTATAATAATTACATTTTTACTCTAACAACGGAATGATGATTGTCCCATGGCACTCTGATTAACGCAGCGTTCAAGTTGCAAAAACAGATTTAATGCACTTTTGAATTTGTCTTCTGGACCGATCATTTGACAATTATCCAAAAACAATGGAGTCACAGACAGTATTATTAATGTTTCAACTAGATTTAAAGACTTGTTAAGTGCCTCGGAAGTCTGAAATTGCTGAAATGAATACTTAATCTTATAATAAAGACTGGTAAATCGCGGAACAAAATCATTATCGTCTTTCCTGTCCAAGACAAATCAAATACATAAATACATTGTTGTAATTATTTGTATTTGAAACCGTACAAGAGTCCCAACTGATTAGAGTTAGTAGAACTTGGGTATCTTCAATATAAACAATGTTATTTCTAATTTTGAAACTGCATGGTGGAATTTCATTATAAATTTTTTTGTTTGTTAAAAAACCTTTGTAACTTTTATCCACTTATTTATTTTCCACCGGACTATTTAAAACTAAATCTATGGTATATATATAGCATTGATGCCAGGAGTGAGTCCCCCTGCTTTCTAATGTTGTTTTTATTTATGACTTGAAATTTGTGTCATTGCTGACGGTACTGTTTACTATTGTGTTTTTAAAAAGTACTTTCGGGTTGGTTTATTATCCCCTGGAAGACGGATTACGTATTGTTTGTTTACTGAATCTATGGGTTTTAAAAAACGTATTTAATGGCATTCGTGTCAGCTTTTATTTGAACAGATAATAATGAAGAAAAAAAAACAGAAAAAAAATTAATAAATTAACTAATTATTATTAAGTTTAATTATAGAAAAAGCCGGCGCAAATGGACATAATATAACATTACGATGGGTACTAGTAATGATAGTTCTTGTGTGTTTTTGTAAAGCTGTGTTTATAATCTCGAAAAACTTTCTTTTCTCAGGAATGAGTACAGCCACATATATCTACGTAGCCGAAGTGGCGACCCCTCTCAGCAGAGGCGTTCTGGCTGCTGTTGGTCCAGCTCTCGTATCGCTGGGCATCTTCATGGTCTATGTCTTGGGCTCCTTCGTTCATTGGAAGACGGTTGCGTTCGTCTGCGCTGTCATGTCTTTCCTGACACCCATCTTAATGCAAATGGTTCCGGAATCTCCTCTTTGGCTGGCATCAAAAGGAAGAGTGAAAGAAGCGTATGAATCCATGTACTGGCTTCGCCAAAACAACAACGTGGCCCAAACAGAACTGGACGAATTCTCAAAGGGGAACAGTACCGAAATGGAATGCACGTTTATGGACAAAGTGAGATCTGTAAGAAGGTGGTCTGTTCTAAAACCGTTCATGACGCTTCTGGTATTCTTCATGTTCCAAGAGCTGTCAGGAATTTACATCATTCTTTACTACGCAGTGGACTTCTTTAAAGGTGTTGGAACTAGCGTCAATGAATTCACAGCTTCAATGATAGTCGGAGGCATCAGAGTTATCATGGGGGTGTTTGGAGCTTGTCTGATCAACCAGATAAGAAGAAAAGTTTTGGCAACAACGAGTGGCGTTTTGTTAAGTTTGACCATGCTCGGAGCTGCAGTTTGCGATACGTTGGGAGGAAGCCCATGGATCAAGTTGGTATGTGTACTAGGACACGTTTGTGCGAGCATGATTGGATTCCTTCAGCTGCCCTGGATCATGTCAGGAGAGCTTTACCCGCAGAAGATTAGAGGAATCATGTCAGGTGCAACAACTTGCTGCGCTTATATTCTAATCTTCCTGAACATCAAAACCTATCCCAATTTGGTAGGAGTCATGACCAATAATGGAACTCTTTACATGTTCGGAGGCTGCGCGCTTATTGGGGCTGTGTTTTGTGCTATCTTCTTACCGGAAACGAGAGGGAAGTCTTTGGCAGAGATCACGCAAGGGTTTGAAGAAGAGGGAAAGATACCAAATCAGGAAGACTGCGAGAGCAAAAAGGTGGACAACACGCAGAATTGGCTGTCAGTTGTCAAGAGAAAACATAGCGTACCCAACATGTCAACCAAGAACGGCACAGCACTTAAAGCAGAAAGAAAGCTCAGTATTTGATGGACTCATTAAAAGATTGATATCTTCGTGAGCAAATATTTAGAAAAATGAAATGCACGCACGGGTTAAAATATATTTTTAAGAAACAATTTAAAACTTTGTTTTTGAAAGAGAGGATCGTTTCTTTGATATTTGCAACCCGTTCTCGTAACATAATGTGATATTTATATATTTATACGTTTGTAAAATAGTTAATATAAAACCGACGTACATTTAAATACAAAGTTTCTATTTTACAAATACGATTGTACAATGCGCTGTGATATAGGAAACTTGCTATAAATTTAGTCAAGTAAGATTATCAAATAAAGTTTGATTGTATTTGAAAAGACATTTCAAGAGAAATGATAAACATTTAATCATCAAAATACCTAAACCCAGTATTATTAGCGTCCAGTTCATCAAAACTAAGCAAATAAAATTTTAATAAAAATCAATTTAAATGAAATCACTATGTAATGGTAGATTATTTATTAAACTGGATCGTTCATTTAAAATATATATATATATATATATACTTCTTTTAAGCAGTCGAAATCAGAGCTTATAATACTTACTGTAAACACCTACGTTATATATATAAGAAATAATTGTTTTACACTTAAACTGTTTGTTCGTGTGTTTAGTACAGAGTATAACAACACAATTTTTTATGGTCTCAAAGATATTTGATTCATTCTAATGGAGTTTGAAGTCAATACATATTACGATACAGTTTTGCAATACTAATACTCACATGTATCAAATAAAGAAATTATTTGATGTGAACAAAACATATTAAAATAATATATGGGGCTCGGGTGATGAATATATTAAATATCTAAGAGTGAAATTTTTTTTTAATATTTGTAAATAAATTTTTGTAAATGCACTTATTGGTACTCTATATAATATTAAGTTTTAGTAGGTCAATATTTATACTTGTAGTGAAATTAAATTCGTGTAAATGGTGAGAATACGGGTGAGAAACAGTATTAGAAAAAGAAAGGAAACAAGAAACATATTCTTAAAAAAAAATTCTAGAGTTTATAAAAAAAATATTGAAAAGTACATTTTTGTTTCCAAAGCTTCTACTTTTTTTCACCCAGTACAAATGATAATCTCACAATTATACGAAAACTAACTTAGGGCTATGGAAATGCTCACACGGCGTAGAATCCCAAAGCCCACTACTAGAATTGTTACGGATGTTCGCCAAATATGGAAAATAATTTAAGTTGTTGCTATATTTTTATAGTTCCTGAATAACAAGGTTGTTTAGTCAAATAAATAAATATTGAAAGAAAATTAAAAATTGTTATTATTTGATAAAATAATTTGAACAAATTAAGAGAGTCAATAATAAAGGAGAGAAAAAAAAATTAATGTAGTCCCTAAGTAAGGAATCAAAAACGTGTTAACTTGCAAATAAATAAAATAAATTATTTAACTAGGTCCTTAAACTAATCCCTGTGGAACTCCGGTGTTTCATGTTCTAAAAAATGGATATGGAGCATGGTCGCGAAAACGATTTTGTTAATGGGCATACACACTTGAATAAGTTACTGATTTCTCTGTAGGCGACCTCTTTATGACTTGTTGAAAGGATGAGTCAGCCGGGACCTTTCGTAAGCTAATAAGATAATTCTACTCTACATCTTTATTAGGGGAATGCGAGGATGTAATGTTTATATGTGGTTTATCAAGTCATATGCGTAGACACAGAATAAAGACAGGCGTACTATAGTAAAGTTGCCCAACCCTGTAGGGCTACCGATTTTAATTGAAATTAAACACAAATTGAGAAAAACAAAACAAAAAACAACTTAATTTTTGGCAAAACCACAAATCAGGCGTAACGAGTTTTGATGATCACAATTTCTATACGACTAGAACCTCGAAAAAAATAGTGGATCATCAATTAATACCAATAAAACACGTCAAAAATCTTAAAAATGGACAGAATAAAAGCTTGATTAATATATTTGGTGCATTGTCCATGATCACACAAATATTGGCGCTACGAGAAGGATTATGAAATGTGTAACAGAAAGTTCTTAAAGCATTGACGAAATTGTTTAATCTAGTTTTTTTTGCCATAATCCATTTGCGTCTTTCGCGAGGTCGTCAACCGTCAGTGGTTTACGGTATATTGAGAAATCGGTGAGTTTGAGCGGAACGGTTGGAGCAATGTTCTTAATTCGGTGAAACAATCGATTAACAAACTGATTAGCGTGATTACTTCCTCGCCGATGGACGACTTGAAGTAATCCCCAGTGCCAGCCCTGGCGAGGCATGACCTACAAGCTGTGATTGGTGACCCCGACGTAATGTTAGACGTCACTCGATTGGATGGTTTCTGAGCAATATAATAATTTAGGTCCTGTATCTTGTCCCAAAACAATATCAGGGCCAGACTTGAAATTGTCTTGTGGTTGTCATATCAATACTAAAGTGGATAGTTATTATTCATCATAATATATATTACAAAATATTAATATTTGTTAATCCGGCTCGAAGGACCAAATTGTTACCATTTTTGTATAGGTTTCTCAATCGTTATGGTAAATCGGTAAGTAATTTTTTTAAAATGAATAGCTTGCAATCCATATCGTGCGCTATAATCAGGTAACATTAATCCATAAGTTTAATTATTGTCAGTAGCAAAAAGAGAGATGTTAATCCATTACACGCATAAAGTTTTAGGAAAAAGAAAAACTAACTAATTAACTATCACGCCCTTTTTACCACAGGGGTAGGCAGAGAGGAAAGATCGTCAAACAACTCGGTCTTGGCACATACTCCTTGATGTATTCACATCGTTTTATATATACTCTTCTATTATTCCGACTATTGGCATGGCCTGACTCAAGTATTAGGTTCACTTGATCGTGCTATATTTTCCTCGGGGTTCCCGGCTTCTTCATCCATTCACATTAGCGTCATATATTCTTCTAACACTAATTTCTTCGTTCATTAGCTCTAAATGCCCAAATAGAAAAAGATAACTTTCCAAAAATTCTTTTTCTTGATTGAGATAACATTTTAACACATTAAAAAAGGATATAATTAAACGTTTTTTAGAAATTAAGGTTTTCGTGTAATTTGCGTTAGTACCTAAAATACAGCTTCGACTTGAATATGTCTATGATGTAGCTATAATTGCACGCAATTATCTGATGAAGCTTCCAGAGTTTGTCTATAATAATCTATCAACGTGACTAGATTACCTTGCAGCTTATAGGGAACACAGCCGCTGCTACATACGAATCAGACGTAGACTTCAAAAAGATGTGATAACATTATCTGCGTACTTCCCCGACAGATAAACAAGTGACTTTCAGAATAAATGGCATAATCAATAACCACCCATAAACAACTGCCTTCATCCAGCGTTATCCCAAGGACAAGGATTACAAGGAAAAGTTTCCGGATACCCGTTATTAAATTCTTCATAAAATACTTCGCAGTTTGTTTTATCGGAACACGAATATTTCTGAGAAAAAATAATTGAAAATAGTAACAACAGTGTTGTTTTATCTCAAAGAGAGAACTGAACACTGAAAAGTAATTTGTTAACTTATTACCTGATAGACGATCCCACAATTTAATTAAATTTATTTTATATTATTATTAAGTATTATATTTTCATTTTTTTATTTCCTTTTACATGTTATCATATTTTTATATTCTTATTCTACCATTTTTTTCAAATATTATTTTTTTCTCTTTTCAGATAATAAAATGTATATAATTTACTTATATCTCATGGAATGGGTGTGGCAGATTAGGTTTGCACTATCCATCCAGTCCTGCTGGATTAAAAACTTGTGCTTTCAAAAAACATCCATAAGTTTTATATGAATTTATTAGCATTAGTATAAAGTGATTTCGTCTCTTTTCAGAGCTTTAGTACACCCCTGGCAGTACCCGAAGGACCGTAAGAGAGATTTAGGTAGTGCGAAAGGTCGAGTCGCAAACCTTGAAGATCAGATCTAGTCATTGAAAGTATCAAGGTTCGTTTGCGATTTGGATAATCGAAGGATTTCAGAAGTGAGTTTTAATGATCAGATTACATCACTATGTTTTCTATAGTGCGATTAATATAACGTCGGTACCTACCTAACTATTCACTGTATTACCATATAATAATATCGACTTTTTGGGGTTTAATCGTCCATCACTAATCACTTTAGCATAGGTGTGTTCAATTGGCGGCCCGCGGGAAGCATGCGGTTCGTAATATAAAAAGGGGTCACGTCTCTTTATGGGACTATTATAAACCCCATACTCCGGAGACAGAAAAAATCATAATCAAGCCTTTGAAGGACGAAGAGAGAAAATTCATTGACGATCTCTCTGAGAACTCGCCGAGAATTGCAACCACTTTCAAATAGGAAACAGATTCAATAATTTCACAAAAAAATGGTAAAATATCCCACTACTTAATTTCTCAACAGAACGGAAAAAAGTTTTAGAACTGATGGAAATTAACCATATTTTATGTGTGGCCAAATGGGCCGAAGACAATTTATTCATTTTCTGGAAGCCAAAAGGTTGAGTACCCATGCTTTAAACTTTAAAACATGCATTTTAAAAAAATAATTGTTTTGTACATTCAATTGATAACACCTATAATGCAATTTTTTTGCACTATTTCATCAGATTTCAATGAAGTAATATCGACAGTAGGTTGAAAACGCAGTAATTATAAAATTACTTTTAAAACCATTGAACGGTTCCAATTGCGAAATAAATCTGAAAAAAAAAACATATGTCTGCCATCTATGAACTGTTGTAAAAATCACATTGCAATTAAAATAAAATCCTACCTTGTCTGGGGGATCCCATACTTGATTCCGACGCCGACTCTCGGCAAGGCTTTGATCACCTTCTTGACTGTGTTTTGATCTTGGAAGGCGAACATTATAGAAGCTGAAAAGAGAGAAAAATAATAAAAATTGGTTTGGGTCTCGGATATCACGGTTTTATCGGATTTATAACAGGTGGTGTTGGAGGCAGATTCGATTAAAAAGTTGTTTTGTATTTATGACGATAGATGGCGTCGAATAAAAAAAGAACTGCATACGGATTTTGTGTATTTATGTTGACTGCATAAAATCAATGATTAAATAAATATTATCGGGTTTCTGTTTTGACACTGAACTAGGGTGATACTGAAAGTAACTCTGGGCTGGGTTTGTAATTTGTTATAATTCGTAGATAAAGCGCTAGAAAAATTGGCTTTAAATATTTGGCGAGATACCATTGTATCTCAAAGAATTTTATTGTCGAAAAAAAAAATATTACGATAACGACGGCATTTTACTTTTATTTTAACGTTCATGAATAAATTTTCTACAGCGATTTAAAATGTACAAATTTTGATATGCCACCAAAACGACATGTTAATTTTTGCTCGTGAACATGGAGTTCTGACGTCACGCCGACAGACGACTTACAAGCCAGTGGCGATTATGTACACCATAATGACGTTTTAGCCACTTCGAACAGTTTCGGAGTGTGCAGTTTTAAATCAGATGATGATTTAACGAACACGGCGGACCTTTTCAGTTTCATCCATACAAATGAAAGAAATTTTGGAAACATTATCGGTTTAAAAATAAAAATAAAAATTTGTTTCGAAAAATCAAAGTGACTAGTTTTTTAACCGACCCTCATTAGACGATCTGACATCGTCACATTTCGACGATCAGCGTAATTTTTTTTGTACATTTGAAAGATCAAATTCCTGCGTCGATTTTCTGCCCGACAGCGGTTTGTCAGATTTTATGTTGTGTTGTTTGATCAACCGTTGATTAAGCCGTCGAGTAAAACGACTATAAAAATTAAACAAACGCTGACAGGTCGAGAATCGGCGTTTAACGGGGACAATTCAAATGTCCAAAATTCAAAATGGCGCTGATCATCTATTTGATAGTTTGAAATATTCCATCCTTTTTATTTAGGTACACATTCAACATCCAAACCTTCACTCTCCCTTCTCTTCTTTTAAATGACATCACGTGTAATGCATACGCAAAGAACAGGAGCACATGAAGCTGAGGAGATAAACGGTTATTTACACTTACTTCTGCTCGCCAGGAAAATCTCTATGGCCACATTTTGCAGGAGGTATCGCCTGGAGAAGATGGCGCGCACCTCGCTGAAGTACCATTTTCCGTGCAGGTGGTCGCAATATTTCAGGACCTGAGAATAAAAGAAGAAAAATATTATATTACTAATTCGGTCATTGTTAAGATAGGTACTAGTTGTTACCAGTAAAAAACCACGGGATACAACTTGACTAACCAAAATGAGAAATTTAATATCCAGTGAATTCAAAAATATTCCATTCCTATGTATTTCAAATATAGAATAATAAAAAAAAACACACATGTAAAAACAATCATAGGTAGGTACTTAATCGCTTGTCTGAATTTGAAAAGATTATTATTTCATTGTCTTAACACATACGGCAGTTCCAATTTTGAAAATAACACATATTCCAAATACTGTAAATAGATAATACGTCTAGCTTCTGACATTTTCCATATGATGAGATAGCAACATGCTACACTAACGCCTCTAGCGGCGAGAGTTGTGGAAATGATTATTTTCATACATTTTAATAGATATTCTGTGAAAAATATTTTTAATGAATTATAGTAATCGTAAATTCATAAAATAAATATTAGAATTTTCTTGCAATATAACAAAAAGGGAACATAACACAACTTTTGTTAAAATACCACCGTTTTTGCTGAAAAGTGATACAATTAAAAATAACGGGAATTTCACCAAAACAACGCAAATATTTTCAGGACCGTGCATATCACACTTCTGGGGAAGAATGTACCATACTTCAGTTTGGTTTCGAAACAGCAATCTACTTTACGATGTTTTTTTAAATTTTTATATTAACCCAAACATTTACATTATTATTCATATAGATTTTCATGATGATGACGTAACGGTTATAAAAACATCTTTGGATGATTAATACGACCATAAACTGTGAAAATCAATAAAAAAAGTAATAAAACATTTTTATTATAGAAAATGTATAAAACTTTCCCACGGCCATTAACGATCCGGTGACATTTTGATCCGAACACCTACATTAATAATATTAAATAAATATTTATCTAAAATGGCACCATTTTCCATCGAAGGCAACTTGAATGTTATACGACAAGCAATAAAAAATATCGATCTAATAAAAGCAAGCGTCCATTGAACCAACTCCATGGCAAAATTGTGTAATCAGTAAGTTCATTTTGTGATTCAATATTAAACAAATTAATGCATTAGACTATTTTTTTATTGAATAATATTAATTACATACAATGGGAACTTGTACCCGCTAAGCCACTGCAAGTATCTTGTCAGCAGGAGTTTAGTTCAACAATATTATATAATACGACAATGAATAACAATCATCATACAAATGTACCGCAATAATAGAACAATATAGGTGCATGCATGTTGTGATCAATGTACAAAAGTTGGAAAAAAATATGAAAACAGTATAACAGTTTTGTTATAGAGATACTAACTAGACTCCAATTACTTAATATATAATTGTGAGGATTATAGCGGAAAATACTGCATCCTAGCCATCTATGTGAATACCGTACAAGAATCCCAACTGTTCGAGACCAGTGGGACTATGGTATCCTCAAATTTCGTATGTTGTGAGGATGAAAGGATAATTAATTATCAATTGTTTTTGTGTTTAATTAAAGTAGAACTCCAATTTTATTTATTTAAAAATTATTTTATTTTATTTTATGTAAATCAGATTTAATAATTTTTTTGATTTATTATTGTGACAACTGTTTCGGCGTTCAAGGCCATTTTCAAATAAATACTTTAAAAAATCAGATAATTTTATTATCAAAAAAGAGAGGAATGACATATTTTGAGAAACCGGTTCTTATTCTCCATAATTTCGCTCCCCTCCCCCCAACCCCACCACCATATGGAAAAAAAAAATTCCCAAATATCCGGTTCCAAAAGACATATTACTATTTTCATTATATACTTTAGACATATATTTTGGCACTGTTGGCGCATATTTTGGCATTCGTAGTGCATATTTGCATTTCACCATTTCATATAATCCGATGTCTAGTAATAACAGAATAGAGAATCTATTGTCACAATTATTTTCTCAGTAAATAGGTTTAACCGGTAATAAATCATTTTAGGGACCATAAAAATTATAATTGGGCGGAGGTAAATAATTCGCCTCAATGTGGCCTAACTGCTGTTTGAAAATGACCTTGAACGCCGAAACAGCTGTTACAATTACAAAAAAAAACTAAACTGCTTGCAGAACTTAATGGCAACATTATTAAATTTGATTTACATTCAATTAAAAAAGTAAGAATAAATAAAAATAATTGGATAAATAGTATAGTGCCGTCATTTTGTGAAAAATCACCTCGAGGGCGCTGTACCCACTTTGCTTAATTCATGTGAACACCATGTTAATTAGCTTTATAGCAGTTTAACTAGCGAGTTAAGTTATCTTCTAGATTTTTAAAGTGCTTTTAAGGTGATATTTCACTATAATGAGTAAAATCTATTTATATAAAAACGAATGTTTGTCTATCTGTCTCTCCTCAATTTTCTCAAAAATTACTGGACGGATTCGCAGAAAACAGTTTGTTCTTATTAGTGCCGGGAAGGTTTAGAGAGTAGTTTGAATGAAATCCAATATGTAGGGGTGTTAGTTGAAGTTTGCCGGTTTTACTCATAGATGTAGCTGGAGTTATGTATACATTTCTATGATTTGGCATCTATGTCATGTTTTTCTATGGACATTAACCTTCAAAAATACACAAGTTACATTCTGTTAAATAATAGTGTCATAGTTAGTTACCTCAGTGAATATGTCGAGTTTCGTTCCAAGTAGATCGCATTTGCGGCATTCGTTGCTTTTCTTATTTCATCAAAAGAAAAAGCAGTTGAAGCTCATCGGTTGCTGGTAGAAACTTATGGTGAACATGCTCCAGTGATTAGAACATGTGAGACATGGTTTCGTCAATTTAAAAGTGGAGATTTCGATTTAACAGACAATGAACATCCTGGTGCAACGAAAAAGTTCGAAGACGAGGAATTGCAGGCGTTATTGGATGAAGACCCAACCCAATCGCAACAACAATTGGCCCAAACACTTAATGTGACCCGAGGAGCAATTTGCCAACGTTTAAAAGCCATGGGAAAGATCCAAAAGTATGGAAAATGGGTACCACACCAAATGAACGAGAGACAAATCGAAAAAACCGCCAAACCGCCTCATACAGCTAAAGTAGTGAAGAACACTCTCAAAGCATAGAATTGGGAAATATTATCGCACCCGCCGTACTCTCCAGACCTTGCCCCGTCCGACTATCACCTTGCAGTATCGATGAGACACTCACTCGCAGAGCAGCGCATAGCCAATTTTGAAAAAGTCAAAAAATGGCTCATCGAATGGTTTGCCTCGAAAGAGAATTTTTTTTTGGAATGGTATCCAGGATTTGCCTCAAAGATGGGCAAAATGTATAGAATCCGATGGACAATACTTTGAATAAAAAAAAATTGAGATTCCCTTGAGAATTAAGCGTATTTTTTATTGAAAAAACCGGCAAACTTCAACTAACACCCCTGGTAATAACTTCACGGGTACATATCAGTTAGTAAATAAATAAAATAAAAATACTGGTTGTAGCAGTTGGCGCTCTGTTTTAAATACATATTCAAAACATCGATACACATTAAAAACGTGAAGGTAAACATAAACTAAACGTAATAAATTCATTGCCGGTTGACAGATGAGAACTGGTAGAAGTTTGAGTGTATAAAGCTTGGTATAATGGCGCTGGAAGGAGATATAAAATTGATAATAAAAGTCACCACGAGATGCGGGGAACCTATAAATCTTCAAACTAATAAATTAACGATAATATATTGTATACAAATTGGGAGAAATCTAAAACGAGAGGTTATTGACCGATACACTGACAAGCTACATCAGACGTTTAAAAAATTTAACGCTGTTTTACTTGGGCAATCAAACATTAACGGCCGTTCTTCCCAACCCCACTAAGCAACTGTTGCCGAAAATTTGCCCCACCACTGTTCAAATGCACAAATACGCTCTTCCCAACGAAATTCCCGATCAAATTTAAGCTCAATTTAGGACATCGATTTTTGTGGATTGAGTTCCCCTCAACAGAGGACTAGTTATAAAAAGTGTCGAATGAACAAATGTCAAACGTCATTTGGTTTGCGATTTAAATATTGAACAATAAAGATTTATTTCCGTTTTCGAAAGTCAAAACATGTTTAAATAAAACTAAAGAGAACCTAACTTATATTACTCATTATGAGCTACGTTTTGTCTTGTTTTTTTGCGAAAGAGAAACATCAAAAGTTATTTTAAAAATTATTTTATATGAAAGTGGGCGGGCACTATTTTATAGTCTACAAAAATGGGCAGGCACCCTCACAGACAATTTCGGAGAGAAAATGCTTGGAAACAGGCAAACAGAGCGAATGCTCAACAAAACACTTGGCTGATCGGTGACTCAGATTGATCATTCGAGAAGTTGGGAAGAATGGCCGTTAGTTACTGCCGTTCTCCCCAACTTTTCGAATGATCAATCTGAGCCGCCGATCAGCCAGGTGTTTTGTTAAGTATTCGCTCTATTTGACTGTCTCCAACCATTTTTTATATTTGAACTTCCTAAATTGTCTATGAAGGACTCGCCCGCTTCTATGGAAAATATAATTGTACCCCCACACGTTCATAGTCAATAAAATGACATCAAAGTAACAACCCTCAATGTTAAATTAACATAGACGAGTTAATTATCCATTTATTATGAATACATATTATTGATCTTAAATATTGTAATGTAAACACCAACATTTTATATTTAAAAACGTATATGTTAAAAATAAAGTGTTAGCTTGACTTTTACTAATGCCGCGGAAACAGAAGTAGACATTTTTGAAGTTTGTCTTTCGTGCGTTCTTTCAATTTTCAATCAATAATTGTCATTAATATCTTCATCGTCGCTGTCTTCATATTCGCTGCCCATACCCGCTATTGGTATTACAATAAAAATATCTTCATTTTCGCTCTCCATATTCAAAATTGTCAATACACAATAGGTACAAAAAATAGTTCGCGAAACGAATGACGTTTGACCATAGATATCTATGACATTTGACGTTTACGCTGTCATTTGAAACTCTGTTGACACTTTTTATAACTAGTCTTTTCCTGAGGAGAACTGTAATTCACAAAAATCGATAACTTAAGATGATCGTAAGTTTGACTGAGAATTTCGTTGGGAAATGCGAATTTCTGCATTTGAACAGTGCTGAGGCAAAATTATGGCTCAGCAGTTGCTCTATAAGGTTGGGAAGAACGGACGTTAGATAACCAATAACCAATAACATCGGCTGTTTTCTACATAGCCACTAACGTCAGAATTAATAGACTAGCCCTAAGTACCATTTAGCCGGCTGGAGGCAAAGGTGAACAGACACCCATTATGGCACCGGGCAAGTTCACTGCGGTCCACGTTTGTTATGCGTGATTTTGACTAAAGTAAGCAAATTAAAAAAAAAACATTTACAAAATAGGTCAAACTAAATACTCTAACAAAATATTCGGTTTTTGTAAATAAGCCGAACCTTTTTACTAATTTTCTGTTTGATTTAAATTGGCGGCACGCCTAGCTCGTCCCTCGCCCTACTTATTTTTGTTTCTTACCATTGCGTGTTAGGGGATCTCTATATATTATTTGCTCTGTGTTCGTAGTCTATTTTTTTCTTGTCTTTAAATACCTATTTACAAAAAAAGCATGTTAATATTTAACATAGGTATAAACTGTCTCTGCTGTGTTAAAACGTACTAAAGACACAACTGTCCAAGTAATTCCACCTCTCGTCTGGAGCCCCAAAATACCTAGAAAAAACTGTTGACTTGTGGGGTGGTCCGTTTGATACGTTCGCCTATTTTAACAAACGGATTAAATCTTTGGAGCATGGACGTCAGATGGGAATGCTGTCGATACTTTACCGGTATTTCAATAGAATATGCTCCGAGGAACTAGCGTCATTGATCCCTTTGACACCGGTGCATGCGGCACAGTCGGGAAACACGCCAATATTTATACAGAGTTGACATTTATCACATGAAATCGGGTTGTTTCTACGACTCGTTCTTGTGTTGAACAGCGCGGCTGTGGAATGATTTGCCGGACTCTGTGTTTCTTCTCTCCTGCAACATGGGTCTCTTCAAGATCGAGGTTCACTCTTCTCTCTTATCGAAAAGACCCCCCACACAGCATCCCCAAAGATGGCAGGCCTTCAGATAAATTATTTCAATCAATGCTGTGTAAAAAACAAAATATAAATATATCCCCAAGAGGAGCCCCACTAGATGGATTGTCTGAATAAAAGTATACGAGTAATAACTAACTAACCATCATCCTGTTTCCCCACAGTGGGCAGAGAAACGGCGTGATGGTTAGTTAGTTAGTTTATCTTTCTCTAAAACTTCATGCATGTAATGGGTTTGCATCTCTCCTTTTGCTACGAACAATAGTTAAACTTCCATATAATTGTTACTTGATTATAATCAAGTAACATATACCACAAGAAATGGATTGCAAGCTACTCCATTCCACTTTTTTAAAATTAACGATTTACAATAACGACTGAGAAACCAATACAAAAATGGTAACAGTTTGGTCCTTCGAACCGGATTAACAAATATTAATATTTCGTAATATACATTACGATGAATAACTATTAACATGGCAATTCTGAGTTAATTTCAAATCTAGCCCCGAAAACCGGGGCAAAGGGGCTGATGGTTAGCTAGTTAGTTTAGTCGTTAAAAACATTCTCAGTTCATTCTTAACGATAAAGAAAAGGTATAAAATATTGCACATCCGAGAAGAATAAAAAAGTCGATAAAAATACTGATTTATTCAAAGGTTTTATAATAATTGTTGAATAATTTGTGTAGCGTCGTTTTGTGAAAAATCACTTAAAGGGTTAAGTATTTTTATAAGGACTTCATAAAATATCACATTCTGTCATGCTTATAGCAAATTTCTTTACGAATGATTTTTAATTAATTTTATAAGAATTTTATTTTAGGAGTACGCAATTACTTGCAGATATGCTAATGGGTGTCTAGTTTGTAAGTAGGTGTCTATATATCATGTGTTATGTAAGAATCTACCCAACTTTAAGTATATTATATACAGTCAAGTAGGTACTTTAACCAGGCGTACATAAAACGCAGCCTTATCCACCGCGCAGGCGCAGAGCCACCCCTTTGAATACAGCCTTAAAAATAATGGCGGCGCTGTTCCCGTCTTCCTCCCTTCCCGTACAAAGGCTCGAGAGGGAGGGAGATGAGAGAACTCCCACCATATCCGATCAATGTTTCCGGCGAGGAAAAGCCATTTATCTTAATCAACGCATGCGCAGCGCGAATTGTTGAATTGCGGAGAGCTTCTTTGTTTTTAAGGGAAAATAACTCAGAGATAATAATAAAAAAAAAAACAAACAAAGACACTAGAAATGAATCAAAGTTTCAGAATAAATAAGTTGCAGCAATCTTACCTTGAACGTATATAAAAATAAAATTTAAAAAAACGTACGAACAGTGATGGAATCCCATCCCACGTTTTAGTTTAAATTATCAACAGCTTTTCTCAAGAAGAAGAAGACGAATTCATGTTAACTTTCGCAGAATGGCAGTATACTTAAATATTTAAGCAGAATTTGAAAAAAAATATTCTTACTAATGGGGATGTGTTGTTATGAAATAACAAATTACATTTGTGTACAGTTTAATGAGATATATATCGTAAGGCCGTGCTAGTCATGTGCGCATGTGTGAAAGAATATGTTTATTTAGGTGTCATTATTGATTGTTTTTTCAAGTGGGATTTACAAATATATAAGGTTTGTGTACGACTAAGATCAACTGTTAGTATATTATTTGGAATAAAATTCTTTGTTCCAATCTGTACACTTCGAATAATCCTCTTTTGAATCTTAGCAAATCTTACAAAATGGCTATCACTCCTCATATTCATAATTCCAGAGCAAAGCATATAGACAAGCTAAATGTATCTAAATATAATACTACTTTTGGATAAAGAAGCTCTGAATTTTTAGATGTAAAATTATACAACAAACTCCCATTTCATATCAAACACAGTAATTCAATCAATAATTGCATCACGTTCACCAAAACTTGGCTTAAAAAATTAAGAGAAGAAGAACTGACTAGTATTCTTAAAACAACGCCATAGAAGTTACTGAAAACCTAGTTCGCCTTAACACAGGATCTCCTAGTGAGGACTGTGAAAAAAATTATATACGAGTACATGTATTTTTTTATATTTATACCTTACTTTAAAATGTCAAAAATACATTGAAATTAATAAAAAAAAACATTTAAAAAATTGCTGGCGTAAAATATTAACAATATAGGATCCATAGTCTTAACTGACGACGATTTAGTATCGATTTCCAGAACACGGTTGCGTTCGTTAGGCGTGTCGATAGCCAAGCCGACATTGATAAAGAAATAAATGAGAAATCGCTCAGATAGAAAAACACTGGCGGCTATCGCTATGGACCTGTATTTCTAAACGTCAAACGTACATACGAATAAAACGACAATATCGAAAGAATGTTTATTTAGATATTATAATAATATCAAATATACTTCCACTTTAATATACATTGGCAGTCCGCATGTACTCTTTGGCAATAAAAGGCGAGTTAATTGGTCAATGAGGTCTTTAGCCATAGCTCTTGATATTCTGAACAACTGCGTTAATTCCGTTTCTCCAAGCTCGAACGGATTCAATTGATCGCGTATACGACGTCTTTCAATTCTACGAGCTTCGTTTGCCTGCCTTCGTTCATTGATAAGGCAGTAATTTTGCATAAGGAACAAAATTACATACATGTGTAATGTCGGAATATTTTATATGAATTATTGACCGTGCTCGCACGTACCGCCTAACGCCGCCTAATAACCACAGATGACGAATTTAGTCAATATCTTATTGATATAGGGTTTTATAGACGATTGCGCTACGGCATCTGATGAATATTTATTCAGAAATAATATACCCTCAACATTGGCAAAATCATGGGCAGTTTAATCCGATCAAAAAAAATAAAACAATCCATAGTCATTAGGAACATAGGGACATTTTCCGTCTAAAATAGCAAATGGAATTCACAAAACTATCCTGTAAGCAGTCTGAAGAATTGAATTGCGTCATACGCCTCCCCTTTGAGCCGATATGAGTGAAATAAAAATTATGGAAGCAACATTATTCAGTAATAATAATAGTAACTAATGTTGAAGAAAATTAGATTTATTATAAGAATAATAATTCTTCAGTCAGCAAAACATCCAGGTTCAACGTCCTATTGAAAGTCGGGATTTTCGGCTGAGAAATCGCTAAAAACCGGGGCGTTTTCCGCGTTTGCCGAGCCGTGCGCCAGTTGATTGTAATTTCGTAATTTCTGACTTGTTTTTTGCAAAATTACATTTTTGTTAAAGTTACCGTCTCACCAGAATTTTTTTTTAATGGAGTTATAAAAAATGTATCATAAATAGTTTCCCTGGAATTGCTTCGTATATTTAGAGAAATGGTTTTGTTCTGTCTGTTCTCGATTTTCTCGATCAGTTTCGCTGAAAATAGCACAGTTTATTCTTATCAGTGCCGGGAAGGTTTAGAAAGTAATTGAATGAAATCCAATATGTAAAACTGTTGCTATAACGTTTTAAAATTAGTATGAAAAACATTGAACCTGGGATGTTGTATTGAGGTTATCTTATAGATATAGCGCTCTGGTTAGCCACAGATTACATATTCAAAAGAAAAAGGTTAGCGTAGAATATTTTCAAAATGGAACATACGATCTAAGTAGGTACCTAACTTAGAACGTTTTTTATTCAGATAGATTTTGATAAAATAAATGTTTGGAATGAAATAAAATTTTCAAATTGTTTCTTTGTTTAGAGATAGTAATAGTCGTCACAAAGCATTATTTTCGCTGTCAAATCAATTATGGCAACCAAACGACAAGCAAGAATTCACAGCTTCATAACTTTATTCCATAAAAAATACATAATCCCGACCAAAGGCCGAGAACACATCAGCTAGTTTTCCATAAAATTAAATAAGTGCCCTCCACATTAAAGATAAAATAACACGATGTTTTCCTGTAAATAAGTACAGTGTTAAATAACATCAATAATCAAAAGTCCCATTAGCAAAATCATTGAAATCCACGCAACCCCAAATAACCTGCCCACCTCACCTACATCTCGCAGGGTGGAGGGTTTAAAGTCGCTACAGTGATTTCCCAGTGGGCTGGCTGGGGTGTGTTTCAGGGGTGTAGGTCCGGGGGTCGTCACCGAGGGCGGGAGAATGTGGATGGTGGGACCAGTGACAGGTCATCCATTGCGGGTCACGTCGAGTGTGAAATTATTTTCGGAATTTAATGCGCAGGGGTTTACTGTGTACATTGTTTGATGTTACGATCTTGGAAAACACTCATTACATTCCACGAGTCGTACGATCGCTAAGAAACTCATTAAAATACAATGTATTATTGTAAAACTAATAAATACAATACAGTTTCCTGAAGGACTAAAAATTTACAATTGATTCCACTTCATAAACCATATGTACACCCGGTAACAAACAATTCATCTCAATTTTTAAAAGCAATAACTGCTAAAAGTGTTTTTTGCCAAATATATTTAAATTACCGCAATATGTGAGTAATATAGTAAGTTCAATATAACCTTAAGTGGAATTGCATGGAGATTAGGGCGAGAAAGAGGTGATTACTCTTATGATAAGATTGACCAATCACAAACATTTCTTCATCAGAAAAGCGTAGGAAAGACTTTTAGACTAGTACCAAAAATCTAAACGCCCTGACTTGAGTTAACAAGTCTGGACATTCTATACAGTGGAAAATGGTTCCCATAACTAGTAGAGTGTTGATTGAGGAAAAGCGATTCATTGTTTCGAGTCTTCGACAGGGAATGTTCAACTGAATGAGTTGCAACAAAGAAGGTAAGTAAAACTTGTTAACTTAAGTCAGGGCGTTGAAATTTTTGGTACCAGTCTAAATTTAAGTTAGGCTTTACGAAAATAAACTTATAAAAATATCATTTAAAATGTCTAACATCTTGAAAAACTTTGTTCAGGCTTTGACTTGAATGTTGACCGTCAAATATATATTTTTGTATTATTTTTGTCATTGCTTCATTTTTGTATTATGTATATGCTGTTCTTTTTCTGTAGCTCTTGTTTATTTCATTTCGTAGTGTGTATTTTACATAATTGGGCAATGATTGTAAGAGGAAAAACTACTAAATGAACTCATCTGAAATCAAAATCTGTCGTCAAAATAAATGTACGATTTTAAATTGATGAATGTAAAAACGCATACCATTTCTGCAGACTCAATTATGTTTTTAACTCATTATTTAGGCCCGGGATCAAAGTTCTTGTAATTCATCTATGAAGTTCGTTCAATACCCAGTCCCCCTAACTTCCATTAATATTTCCTCTCAACAACAAGCATTGCAGATCTCTAACGTGACATTCTGACAAAAACACACCGTAACAACATGTAAAAAACATTGCAACAGTCAAAAGAGGAATATTGGATTATTTAATGAACTCATCTAAAATCAAAACCCGTCCAAATAATATTTGCGAATTATATCGAATCGCACCTCCCCAACGAGGGATGACGTAGATCCCGCGATTAGGGGTAAGTTATGGGAATAAGAATGCCATGTGACAGTTCGCTAAGCGCGGGGGAAGGGCTAAGGGGGAGGGGGATTAAAGGATCATTCTGTAATAAAAGCATGCATGGAAAAGCATGTCTTTATCCCATAGAATGACATGACATGAGGATAATAGAAGTTGGGCGAATAACTGATGAATGAGGAATTTAATAATGTAGAAAACAGAAGATAAAGGGATATTTTGGTATTAACCCGAACGAATACATGATTTAAAAAAATATGTATTATTTAGATAGAATGGCATGGGGGGATCGAGTGACAGACAACTATACTTAGTTATATGAATACTACCGTCGTAAGTAAAAACACAGTATCTTTCTTGAGTCTTCTAAGGAAGATACTGTGTTTTTACTTACCACGGCAGAATAAAGGTATATATTTTATATTTTGTCAGAGAATGCGCGTTTTTAAGGTTGTAAGATCAAAAAGGCATCCAATTTACTTGCACTTCATTTCATGGTGAGTTCCAAATAGTAACAGTTTTAGCTATGTTTCAACAACCCACCTCTTCCCCATCTCGTTCCTCTCCCCACTTCCTTCAGCCTAGCGATGTACCTCAATTGGGGATGCCGCAGTTCCACTAGCTCTGGACAATTGTAATTTGTGTGGGGTATTTACAGAAACGTAACACATTTCATTAAATATAATATATATCGATCCTGGTTGTATCGCAATATAAAAAAAATCTTATCAAAATACTTCATGTTTAGTTATAATAATGCGGTCACAATAACCTGATTGTTTTTCACCATATGTCCACACGATGAACGCACTGCATTGTTATTATATCTAGTTACTAGTCACCTATAACACTGGGGATGTTTTTATAAGAGGGGTTGGCTGGTACAATGGGGCGGCAGGGATTGCACAAACATCCTGACAAATTGATCAGTAATAGAATCCGACACCCTCCCTTCCCTATTATGCACCCCGAGGCTGAGTGGTGAAGTTATTTAACGAAAATAATGAACAATTCAAACAATAGACCAGTGTAACATGGTTACAGGGATTTCGGATATAGCGAATACATGTGTATAACGTCTCAATTTTTCCAAAAAATGAGAAACCACTTATAAAATAAACATATTTAACGTAAATTAACGTGAATTTAGAGGGAGATTCATGACAAATACACAAAAGAAAAGGAAGATTAATTAGTTTTCAAAAATACGGTTCATTTAATAATAAAAACATTTCGCTGATGTTCATAGCGCCATTTTATGAAATTTAATATTAAATCAAAACCGTTTCACAAAGATAGACATTAAATATCAACTGTTAATACATATTTTTTTAAATCTAGCTAGTTATTTATATTGATTTAACAAACACAAAAAGGTAGGTGGTTGCATAATTTTAGGTGTTTTAGCCCCCTTAGCACACAACATCTATAAGGGTTTTATGTATAATGTCGGTAACTTGTCATTGCTCCTGATCAAGACTGCAGACCGATAATGAACAAACAAGAGTTCATGTCAACAAAAATAAACACGTTTAGTGGACGTGAAATGTTTTTTTTTATGGCGATCTGCAGTCGTGCTCGGAAACGATGAGAAGTTATATTATTTTATTTATCAATATCATCGATAAATACTTTATCGATGTTCTGTGCTAGGGGGACTGAAACACTTACAATTTTGCAACCACCTACCTATTTGTGTTTATTCAATCAATATAAATGAGGGGCGTACCAGGTCGTGAAAGATGAAGATTTGCAGGAAAATCCATCAAAAATGAAAGCCAAAGAAGACAACGAAAGTGATTCTAAAGCAAAACAATACTGCAACAAATAATCATAGTAAACTTGATCACCACAATGTTTAACGTTGATTTGAATAGATTACATGAAATAATGTTAGACCAGTTCAATAATAATGTACAACAACAAAATAATAAAATAACAAAACGCTGCACCAATCAATAAAATACAGGGTGATGTAAAAAAAACCAGTCCATCAAAGGTTAATTTACGACTTAGGGTCATTTATGGTGCAGAGCCATGAAGAGTGGTACCGAAGCTATAAAAATAAAATATTTGAGAAACGCCACCTGTGAACCGCCGGATGAATCAACCAATTCACGTTTTCGGATTTAATCGCTTTATGGCAATGTTTAACTGATGTATTTATGAGACCGAGTTGATTATTTAGGGCTTTTTGTCATGTTCGGTGTTTCCTCATTAAAATATAAATCGTATTGAATTAAAAATGTAGACATAAAAGCTTCTACTTCTTCGTTGATGTATATTCTAGATGTGTAGAAGATACAGACAGCATAGGAAATTGATGAATGGCATAAACGAAAGCTTTCCCCAATCAAACTGAGAACACAGCACATGTTCTCCAGCTTACCTAACGAGACTATGCATCCCTGAAAATTCCATTTCACGCCAGTCAACTCTTAGATCAGTGACGTCATCGGAAAAGGCTGAAGGAACCAAAGGGCACATCAGACACTAAGTTTGGTGAGCGGGCTTTCAGCGTATCAGGCCCTAAAGCCTGGAATAAACTGCCAAACGATCTGAGATTGATTAAAGACTCGACAGAATTCAGAGCAAAACCCAAAATTCATCTCTTCGGAAAGTCATATCCATGAATGGTTCAGTTGCATATCTAATTAACATAGCGAAGCTAACCGTTAGTACCTACATAAAGTAATTAAAAGAATAAATAATAATTATTATTTTTATAAACAATAATTATTAATCTAAAATACTCATCCAAATTGAAAAAACCTTCCGAGCAAAGATAAATGTCGCCGGCAGGACTCGAACCCGCACCCTTCTAATGTCCGGTCAGATGCTCTACCGTTGAGCTACGTCGGCTTATCGCAAACCCGCCAAGTTAATCAATATATACTAGTGTTCCATTCAATAATTACTGTTTTTATTATATTTTCACCTGTAAACAACCAACCTTATTAGAATGAGAGAGGCTTGTAACGGCTAAATCCCTCAAATAGATGGCGTCGAGACAAATTATGTCTACATTTTATTGGTGAAAATTGCTTTGACTTGTCAAATATTTATTAATTGATAAACTAAAGTTCTTAAAAACTTAAGACAAGATTTTTGTGCATAGCGCAAAGGGTAACAATCAATAATTATTGAAACACTCATCCAAATTGAAAAAACCTTCCGAGCAAAGATAAATGTCGCCGGCAGGACTCGAACCCGCACCCTTCTAATATCCGGTCAGATGCTCTACCGTTGAGCTACGTCGGCTTATCGCAAACCCGCCAAGTTAATGTTAATAATGTTAAGTTAAGTTAATGTTAAGTTAATGTTAAGTTAATGTTAAGTTAATGTTAAAGTGCGGGTTCGAGTCCTGCCGGCGACATTTATCTTTGCTCGGAAGGTTTTTTCAATTTGGATGAGTGTTTTAGATTAATAATTATTGTTTATAAAAATAATAATTGTTACCCTTTGCGCTATGCACAAAAATCTTGTCTTAAGTTTTTAAGAACTTTAGTTTATCAATTAATGAATAAATAATAATTATAAAAAATCTCAAATAAATACTTCCTCTTCTTTTACCAATAATCCTCTAATAAATATAACATCAACGGCAATTAGGATTTACACAGTAACTGCAAATATCATGCAATGTGCAGTGTTTTCTAATATACTCGTATGTGTCCTGTGCGTGTAAAATCATATCATATCAAGCGAAAACTTTGTAATTTAACATTTTAATCTGGAGTGACCTACTAGGTAAGTATGTTTCTGTATCTATACATAATAAGATAAACCCTAGCAAGTAGTATTTGTACAGCGCCTTTGAGGTGATATTTCACAAAAACGACGCTATACAAGTCATCCAAGTATTATTATTATTATTATGTTGGCACTTTTTTGGAACGTCTTTTTGTTGGGTCAATTTATGATAAACTTGGTGACGCCGAGATTGCGAGTTCTTCCGAGCACCTTCCATTGAAATTCCAGTGAAAAAAACACACCTTGCTCTCCTGATCTGATGTATATGTTGTAAATGTTGCAATACGTCTGATAATACATTGCTTATTTATACACCGATTCCAGAGTTAATTCAGGTATCTCGGGGCTTCAGATCAGAGGTGACTGCCAAACTCAACTCCAGTACTCGCAGTACAACTCAGTAAACAACTGAAGTCACCAGCACCAGCTTTGTTAACTGCCGTCCATATTTTTTTTCGCGTGATATTGACTGCGGTAAGCAAATAAAAAAAAACTTAATACTCTAATAATTTTTTGCAAACATGTCGAACCCTTTTACTTAGTTGCTGTTTTCCTTAAATTGGCAGCATGCCTAGCTCGCCCACTGCCCCCCTTATTTTAGTTTCGCGCTCTTGCGTGTTAGGGCATCTCTATGTATTATTTGCTCTGTGCAGTAAACGCACTTGCATTATGTTAGAGTTCAGAAGTTGTCCATGACTACTGATGATCAAATTCTATTAACAATCTTTCAATATATGCTCTGAAATAATAATATTTGCACCCTCCAAATTGCGTGCATGCATCTGGACCATGACAAATCTTCACAATGCACTAGCAATCATCTACGGTGAGTTACCGAGGTTTGCAAAAGGTACAATAGATGGCACTTAAATGCAGGTGGGGGTTCACATGAACCACTATTAGATTCCTGAACACCTGGACAATTTACACGAGGTAAAGTAAAAAGAAAATTAGAAATTATTTATTAATTGTTTTTGTGTTTAATTCGTAGAACTCCATTTAATTTTAAAAAAAATAATGCAAACAAATTTAATACTGTTATTATTAATTTCTGCAAGTATTTTAGTTTTTATTATTGTGACAGCTGTTTCGGCGTTCAAGGCCATTTTCAAACTGCGGTTAATCAACAATGCGACGACTAATTTATACGATTTTATTTACTCCCACCCAATTCTAATTTGGACGGGTGTTTAAAATTATTATTTATTATTGGTAAAAAAAATCCCATTCTGTGAGATTTTTACATTTATAATGTGTTTTTTCCGCATTTAAATGACAATGTTTTCTTCATTGATTTTTTACAACCCTCCCGACCACTTTTTGTTGATTATAGATAAGGTTCTATGACAATATAATATTATTTCGGATAATTCAACACAGATATGAATCGGCACACTTTGTCAAAGTGATATAAAATCATTAAAATGACAAAAAATAAAATTAGCACGAAAATCTAATTTTACCTAATCTAACCAAGTAATCATAATAATAATTTAATAAAAAAAAATTTAAACAAATAGATTATGTTAGGTTAGGTTTTCGTACTTTTAATGACCGATTTATATGTGTGTTGAATTATCACGTTACCACCAGATAGGTAAGCCATTTGAATCAGATCTAACGTTTCGGTCAACCTTTGAATGTTAATATTATTATATAATCAGATTTCTGTTTTATAGTGAAAATATTTTGAATAGCTAACATAATAATAATTGAATGATTTTTATAGCGCTGTTTTTGTTAAAAATCATCTCAAGGGCGCTATGCATATATTACGTCCTATTCTCTATCTAATTGTGTACAGATATAGAAAAACATACTTACCTGGCAGGTCGCTTTAGATGAACACAGTTTTTTAGATGATATGATTTTTATAGTTGCTATTTTATCCTCCTTTTCGATCGATGTTACATTTATTAGAAGATTGGTACCACAAGAAGAGCTGGTATTTATTTGAAATATTTATAAGTATTAGGACTGAAATATTTCAAATAAATTTAACTCTTTCTGGAGAATATTTATAAAATTACCTTAAAAACGTAAGAAGTTTTTAATAGATTTTAACATTTTTTTTTTAAAACACATACAGTTATTTACAGTGTTGCGAGCTGTGGAGGCATTTGCGCACCGATGCGTGATTTTTTTGACCTATTCTATAAGGGACTTAAGGTAAATACTAATCGGATAGATTAGTTAAGCATTTTAACTAACTAACTAATCATAACACCGTTTCTCTGGAGAGGTAGGCAGAGACAATTGACCGCCACATTTGACATGCTCCTTGCTTCATTCAAATTCATGCATCACATTAATTCACACACTTCCGCTATTCTAAACTAGCATAACACCGAGTGGTCTGCCAATGAAAGAAAACAATAAAATTCGCCATTTTAAACTTCACACAACTGAGGGGTGAAAACATAAAAATCTCTTTGCACATTTCTCAGTAAAATATCTCTAATTTAACGACCCTTTCCTAATGCAAAAAGCGTGTCTTCATAATTAAAGTCAACATCCCAGAGATCTGGATCAAAGACAGACGATTTGCTACTGTGACAGTTCTGTCAACTATTTCTGCAATTCCATAACTACTGAAGAATAACTAACGCATCGTCGAATTAGGTTCAATATAATTGTAGACAAGGTCTGGCATACGATTTATACAGTGATAAAATAATTACAAAGAATTTGTTACGAATGTAATATTCAAATCACGCCACGTCATTATTACTACATTATTACGAATTTTATTAGTACATTATTACGAATGTAATATTCAAATCACGCCATGACGGCCTCCATGGTCGAGGGGTAAGGCTCCCGACTACGAATCCGAAGGTCGCGGGTTCAAATCCCGGCGTGCGCAAGTAATTTTTATTTAATTAATTTGTGTTGTTTCACAATTAATTCATTTAAAAATAATATATAGTATATTTGCGCACGTTCCAGAGTGGAAGATCCTCTCAGTATCGCCCTGGTGAAAGACCACCATTCAGAATTGAAACGTTGCTTAAAAATGGCTTTTAGCCGTGTTTGGTGACCAGATCTGAATAGCCAACCTTCCTCTCTCCCCTTCACCTTCCCCTAACCAATACCTTCAGCCTCACAACATTCCCCAATTGGGAATGCCATAGTCTCACTGGCTCCAGACGGTTGGGAGCAGTTGGGACTCTTGTGAGGTATTCATATAAAAAAAAAAAAAAAAATGTAAATGCACGTAAAATTGGTTTGAAAAAACTGCAACCAAGAAACAATAATAATAATATTTATTTATTTGAAACACACATTATTTAACAAAAACATTTAAGAAAGCTTTGCCCAACTAGGAACAAATCCCGTTTTAGGACGATCAAATTGACAAGTTTATTTCAAATTAAATGCCATTATACAAAAATAAAAGGGAAAAAAAGCTAGTATATAGTATGGTAATATAATATATCAATAAACAAGTATAATAATTAAGTAAAAAGAGATTATGTATGTGTAAGATCGAGGCAAAAATGCGTTTAAAATGAGTACTAAAAAAAAGGACAATATTATTGAGTAATATTGATAACATTGGATTAAATAGGTCCACCTACAACGTTACATAATGAGGTTGTCTTCCAATTTTTAAAATTACAATGAAATTGTATTTAATTTAAAGAGTTAATGACGAAAGGGAAATCAGTTTTTCGATATCTCAAAATTTGACGAAGTTTTTTTTTAAATTAGGTTTAAAAGTTAACTCGTGTAAAACAAATACCTTGACGTATCGAGATACATTTCAGTACAATTCAGAATTTTAATGACAGTACGGCATACTGCCGCGCAATTAATTTTATGCACCGTGACGACAGACGCTTATATTCCACATTATTTACATCTTCGGTATTTACTTGCTCTAATTATATATATTTTTTTTTTATTTACGGACCCATGTCCAATTACACAGAATACATAACACGAAATGAAATAAACAAGAGCTACAGAAAAAGAACAGCACACACATAATACAAGAAAGAAGTAATGACAAAAAGAGAACAAAAATATACATTTGAGAGAACATTTAAGTCAAATCCTGAATTTTTTTTTAGTAGAGTTCATGATTTTAGACGTCCTAGATGATAATCTTCAAGTTCTAATTTCGTAAAGCACGACAAAAATCTTTTAGACTGGTACCAAAATTTTCAATGCCCTGACTTGAGTTAAAAAGTCTCGACATTCTGGACAGTGGAGAATCGTACCAACAATTAGCAGTGTTGATTGAGGAAAAGCAAATTCATTGTTTTTTAGTCTACGACTAGGAATGTTGAACTGAATTAGTTGCAATAAATATGATAAGTACATTTTTAAATGACATGAAATTATGTTGTAAGTGATAAATCTCATTACTGCTTACTATTATATTCGGCTTCGACAGATATTTCAAAGCTCCTCTTTCAAAATCTTTATCCGTTTGATAAATAATTGAAAAATAAGTAGAACAAGCGATACGGCGTTTGCTTCATTTACACATTCTTAGTTATTTTACTTTATTGACAGCTATATATATATTTTGAAGCTACCCTTTGCTTTGAAGAGTTGAAATAAGTTGCATAGACGCCAGAGCTCACCATTGGAGAATTTTTAATGTGACACACGAGTACATTATCTGATTCATATTTGACATTGAGTTGGCAATAAGATTGATGAATAGTTGGAGCAGTTGGATGAGTTTGTATATTTGGGAAGTATGTTTACGAGGGATATAAAAGGCTGATAGGGATATTGAAAGAAGGGTAAGTGCAGGAAACTCCATAAATGGAGTGTTGATACCAACCCTGATGAATGGCAGCGAGATATAGAACTGGGAGAGAGAGGATGAAGGTAGACTGAATACTATAGAGACGAGATCCCTGAGGATCCCATGTGTAATAAAACTATGTATGACCGTGTGAAAAATATTAAAATTCGCAAAGAATGTAAGGTTGATGTGAGCATGATGAGTAAGATTAAGAAAGCGACGCTAAGATGGTTTGGGCGTGTAGAGCGGATGAACGAAGAAAGGAGTGTTAGGAGAATGTATGACGCTAATGTGATTGGAAGAAGAAGCGGGCGATGACATGACACCATCAGGCGAACCAAGTACTTGAGTAGGGCCATGTCAAGTAGGGCGAGTCAGAATAACAGAAGTGTATGTATGACTGTGAATGAAGCAAGGAATGTGTGCCAAAGCCGAGTTGTTTGGTGGTCCGTCCTCTGCCTACCCCTGCGGAGAAACGGCGAGGTGGTTAGTTAGTTAGTTGATATTGCACAAGTAATAATAATAATAAAACAAAGCATTTATATAGCGCAGTTTTGTGTTCACTTCAAGTGCGCTTTATTGACACAAAATCATCAAACGCGCGGTCATTGGGCGAGCGACGCCTTCACAGTTGCATAATCCCACTTGGCATCTGTATTCTGTATCTCTCATCGTTAAATAAGAGGTTTATCCTCTACATGTGATTATCGTCATCTTGTGCCGGGGTTATCGGATGATTATTACGGATTCAGAGATGCTGTGTAGAGAGGCAGTCGCAGAGCTGGCTGCAGAAGCGAGAACATCCAGAAACATCTATCTTTATTGGTCTATCAGTTTTCCGAGTGGTAATATGAGTGAGAATTAATATCTCGATGGGTTTACATTCGAACTAGTGGGTATTTATTGAAATTGTATTTATTTGGTTTAGAATGTTAATTAGACAACCCCTTTTTGAAATTAATGAATGTCTTCTTAGAATGTTTATTCAAAGAGAGTGAAATTTACGGACAATATACATCCATACATAAGTAATTACTTATCATTTAAGTTTAATTTCACAGAGAATTTGTTCTAACGCTGATGATATTATTTCAAAGCAAGCCCGTAATAAAAAAATTTCAGTTTTTATAATATAAATCTTTTGTATTTTATAATTCTTTTATTCCATAAAATTTGACCCTTTAAAAGTCTGTGACTTACTTAAAATCGTAAATTCCGGATTATTGGTTTGTAATTTAACTATGTTTTTTATTTACTTGTCCAGCACATTTTTCTCAATCTTGTTCATTACGCTTACATCAGCCTTTTGTTCTTTACGAATGTAAATATTGTTCACACGATCATTGATGGTTTTGCACGCATTCGTCTGAGAGATCTCATTTCTACAGTATTCAGTCTACTTTCATTCTTCTTCTGCCAGTTCTATGCCTCACTGCCAGTATTCCATTGTGGACTGCTAGTATTATTATATTTCTACGGTATTTAGTTGAAGGAATAAAGTTCAGTTTGCAACGACATTGTAATTAAATAATAAAACAAATCATCACTTATTTACATGGTTTCTAACACTATACGAATCTCAGGCAAAGTCGTGTAGTAAAGCAACTAAAACTATGCATACAATATTGTGTACTGTACATAATAAAATTATCGTAAGGCCTTCTGCTCGCCTGGTAGCTGCGATAACAGAATTACACCAGGGCCAGGGGCAGGGTGGCATAACTAGGCAGGAGTAGGCGGTAGGAAGCAGAAGGCAGGTAGTTGCCTACTGTTTGCCCTATGGCCTATAAAATAGCCATTTGATGCGGGGGCACGTTCACGAGCACGTACCAGAGACAACGACTAATAACTTGTTTGTAGATACTCGGTGGTGAAGGGATTCTCAAGTGGGGGTCGAAAATAAGCTAAATGAAAACAAATATCATCCAAAAAGCTGAATTTGCTAACGACATTTTGGAAATGTAGCACAGGACAGGGACGCCTGGAGGTGCCTTGTCGATGCGATGGGTCCCAGACACGAGTAGGGCAAATGGAAGAACATGTATGTATGTTATTTAAAAGTGAATAAAAAATAATTTCATCAAAATACCATCTTACGTTGGTCCCATTGCATTTGGAACATCTGACGTCACGTGCGTATTCTGTTTTTTGGATTAGTATGAATATTTTTTTCGATTTTTTTTGTATTTTAAATATATATTTTTTAGTTTTGGGAAATTTTTTAACATAAATTGGGTGACCTTAAGCTACATAATTGTTGTTCAATATAAACAAGTATTATTAATGAGAGAAATTAGAGTATTCATGATTAAACCAATTATCAATACGGATATTATGATAATGTTAATGCTCAATACTATTATTATTCTTTGAGTTAAAGTTTCTAAAAAGGTATATAATTGTATTACTTATGTTTAGTTATGGCTAACCATGAATAGAATATAAAAGTATGTATCGTAAAGCTCATCTTTGTTTTGACATTTGACATTCTAACCTCAAAACTGATCAAAACCGATCGGCCAAAGATTTGGAATGTTTTGGCGGGCTTTGAAAAAAATTAATTAAAAACTATTTTGAAAAAAAAAAATATATATATACTGGTATTTAAGTTTGAACGTCATTATTGATGAAAAAAAAATTGTTTGGAGTTCCCTATTTAAAAAAAAAAAATCTTTCAAAAAAAGTCACAAAACTTGTGTTAAAATATTATCAAAGTGTTTTCAAGATAATAAACACAAAATTTCGACTACTTTTGATCTTGCATATTAAAAAGGTTAGGGGGAATTGTTTATTTAAATAAAAGTTTGAGAACAGTTCGGTTACAATTCATACCCCCAAATTACTAATAGAAACGAGTGGTAAAAACATTAAGGAGATAGCACACGTCCTCTTGACCAGATTGATTCAATAAACCGCTTATTTAATCGACTTGTTTATGTGCGAGAGCGTATCTACTATGCACCATCGCCGTAAACACTACAGACTACAGACACGAAATACTCTCGGATTACTAACTTAATAATAACATTATTAAATTTGATTTACATTAAATTAAAAAAAAATGGAGTTCTACGAATTAAACACAAAAACAAATAATATTTTTTTGTCATGTTAATTCTTTTGAAAAACTACTTTCTTCTCATTTTATTTGTTGTATAACTGTATAATTTAGATTTATTTCCTTTTTTAATGTATTTTATTGTGTCTATATGAACTACATTTCATTGCACAACCTCTGTGCGTAATCTGGAATAAAATTATTATATTTACAATTATGTAATCTAAGGCCGTCCTTTAAAATCTCCTTCGGAAATCAAAGCCGAGTTTCAATCGGTTATAATCAAAAGTAAAACACTATTGGGTTACTTTTAGCATCTCCTGAATTACATAAAACATATATTTTCTCGAATTTTCGCTGATATTTTAATTTTTGGTTGCACGGGGAAGATTGGTAGTAAGATATGTTTGATTGAAAATGCAAATTCTTATTTATTTATTTATTTTTTAATATGAATACCGCACAAGAGTCCCAACTGCTCCCAACCATCTGGAACCAGTGAGACTATGGCATACCCGATTGGGGAATGTTGTGAGGCTGAGGTATTGGGGAAGGGAAGGAGAAGGGGAAGAGGAAAGTGGGGAAATACCTGGCTATTCAGATCTGGTCACCAAACACGGCTAAAAGCCATTTCAAGCAAAGTTTCAATTCTGAATGGTGGTCTTTCACCAGGGCGATACTGAGAGTATCTTCCACTCTGGAACGTGGGCAAATATACTATATATTATTTTAATTTAATCAATTGTGAAACAACACAAATTAATTAAATAAAATTTACTTGCGCACGCCGGGATTTGAATCCCCGACCTTCGTATTCGTAGTCGAGAGCCTTACCCCTCGACCATGGAGGCCGTCAAATTGTTGTATATTCTCATATTAGAGATTGGAGAGAGTCACGGTCAAGGTAAAGGGTCGCGAATGAAATGTGGAAATCACAGAACTATTAGCCTGCTAAGTTCAGTTGGATAGCTGCACGATAGGATATTGATGTGAGCGTAATGAGTAATATTAATAAGGGGTGCTTAGATGGTTTGGGCATGTAGAGCGGATGTACGATGGAAGGAGTGTAAGGAGAATACACCACGCTAATTTGAATGGAAGAAGAAGTCGGGGATGCCGGAGGAAGACATGGCACGATCAATTTAACCAAACATTTGAGTAGGGCCATGTCAAGAGTCAGAATAACAGAAGAGTATGTATGAGACGATGTAGGAATGAGAATGAAACATAGGGTGTGTGCCATGACCGAGTTGTTTGGCGGTCCGTCCTCTCTGCCTATCCGTGAGGTAAAGCGGCGTGATGGTTAGTTAGTTAGCCATCATTAGGGCGAATAAATCAACATTTCGTTTTTTTAAACATAGTAATTCATGGCTTTCTAGAAATAGCGGCGCAATAGCAAGAATGAAAGAACTGTTTTTTATGATTAACGTGTAATTTTCACGTCAGTATAATGAACGGAAATGCACGCAAAGAAAATAAACAATAATAGGTATCCTTCAAATGAGAATACCATTAAAACAGGGTAAAAAAGATAATTATTAAATGAAGAACAACTTCCCCTTCTTTAGAGTTTTCTTCCCCCTAGGAAATTATTGTAGCGGAGCGGCGGGTTGGGAGAAGGGGGTGGGGGAGGACCGTTTGAAAAGCATTCATAACTCACGCGAACCGCCGCCATAAATCTAGACACCCCAACCAATAACTTTCCTGGCGATCCTCCCTCCACCCAGCCAGTTGCTCGCGCCCAGAGAACGTTTTGTGCTTCTTCCACTTTTGGAGTTGAGATTGGAGACAACAAATATAGTACTTCTAGGTACCTATATATGCAGACAGATTGGTTTTATAAAAAAAAACAAGCACTAGATATACGGTATACAGCAGCTCCAACCGAGATATGGATTGGAAATATTGAAAAAACAATTTGACGACTTGTCTTAATTTTTTTACAATCAATGGATATTTTAAATCTATGACATTATGAGGTGAAAATATATGCGTTGCAGATAGAAGAGGTTGTGCAAATTTCACGACTGCAGAGCCCATAGATCTAGAGTTTTTGCTGAGACGATACGAATGTTCCACCCCAGTCAGGAGCACTACTGTCCCGGTGCGACCGATACACCAGGGGGCACTGTTTTGTGGGGACTTGGAACACGTGCTCTGTGGATGGGGAAGAGGTTGGAGTTTAATCGACCGGTATACATGGCCACCTAATAAGTCAATATTGAAATTTACGATGGGTAGGCACAAAGGAATTGTTTGAGCGTTGGTTTTCGTTTCTCGCTTTACGATTCTTTTGTTTTCTGTTTCTTTTTGCCTCGAGCTTCTGTCGTAGTCTTGTCATTTTCTTGGCTCTTATAACCTATTCGATGCATTTGGATTTTCAAGTCTCTTATTGGCTATTTTAGGCTCGTCTTACCTCTTCTCGGTTCTTCTTAGTTCTTCTGGCTTCTTCTTGGCTCTTCTAGTCTCTTATTGTATATGTTTGCCCCTTCGTGGGCTTGCTTCTTCGTGGCTGCTTGAGTCTCCTTTTTTTAATCTTCTAGCCTCTCCTTGCTTCCTCTTGTCTCACCTCGCTTCTTCTTAAATATTGGAACCAAATATAACTGCGTGCGAACAAAGGACACTCCTCTGCAATACGATAAAGTACCTACCGATTCAAAACTACAAAATTGAACTAAAAACAACAAGCATGTTCATTCGTAAACAAATACGCAAGTACGGCGCCAACCGTGTGATCGACGTAACATATTTTTAATTAATTATTTGAACTCTACATAACAATAACACATGATTATTTATGTTATGGGTGTCTTCATCTAACAGACCCTTTGTTTGCCGCATTACTAAAATGAAAAAAAACCGATGCTAGTCCTAACACTTGAAATGAATAGTGTACGTAAACTTGAGATTATTATGGAATCCAATGTAACATTCCACTCAAGTCAATCAGCGCCCGAGTTAAGTGCTCCGAAATCTTTTCTTACCAACCGTACGTGTAAAGTCCTGTACTGTGTAATGAGACCGACATGAAATCTGTAAAAAATAATAATAAAATACGGGTGACTACCTAATGACGATTAAAAAGAAAGTCAAGCAAGCATTACTCGTTGTAAACAAATTACTTAGCAATAATGCATCGTAGTAACCCCTGCTATATCTCGTGACCCAATGGTTGCACACCGCTGTCCCAGACCGCCCGGGCTACATAATATAAATAAATCTTCAACGAATAAACAAAAGTGTAATAGAAAGAGTCTTATCTTGTTAATGATGTGTTCTTTGTGTAATCCAATCCTTTGTCTTCTATCGAATTCACTTGCAAACTTTGACGTCATTTTGACCACTATTGCAACGATGCAAAACCAAATGGACCGGTCAGTGGCTGAGTTGGCATCGCGTTTGGGCCTCACCCAGGCGTCGTGAGTTCAATTCCTCGGCTGGCTAAGTCCTCCATTACGACACAAGCAACATCTTCCACTTACTGTGATGGTAGTAGGAGATTTTCAAATAGATCAGGTTATTGGTAACCAGGGAATATTTGTCTTTCTTTAAAAAAAAAAAATCAAAATCAAAGAGTAACAGCCGTTCTCCCCAACTTTTCGAATGATCAATCTGAACCACCGATCAGCCGAGTGTTTTGTTAAGTATTCGCTCTATTTGACTGTCTCGAAACATTTTTTATCTTTGAACTTCCTAAATTGTCTATGAAGGACTCGCCCACTTCTATGGAAAATATAATTGTACTCCCACACGTTCATAGTCAATAAAATGACATCAAAGTAAAAACTTTTAATGTTAAATTAACATAGACGAGTTAGTTTTCTATATATTATGAATACATATTATTTGTCTTAAATATTGTAATACAAACACCAACATTTTATATTTAAAAACGTATATGTTAAAAATAAAGTGTTAGCTTGACTTTTACTAAAATGCCGCGAAAACGAAAGTTGACTTTTTTGTCGTTCGTCTTTCGTGCGTTCTTTCAATTTTCAATCAATAATTGTCAATAATATTTTCATCGTCGCTGTCTTCATATTCGCTGTCCATACCCGCTATTGGTATTACATTAAAAATATCTTCATTTTCGCTCTCCATATATTTAAAATTGTTAATACACAATAGATACAAAAAATAGTTCACGAAACGAATGACGTTTGACCATAGATATCTATGTCATTTGAAGTTTACGCTGTCATTTGACACTCTGTTCACATTTTTTATAACTAGTATTTTACTGAGGAGAACTTTAATCCACAAAAATCGATAACTTAAGATGATCGTAAGTTTGACTGAGAATTTCGTTGGGAAAGGCGAATTTGTCCATTTGAACAGTGCTGAGGCAAAATTTCGGCTCAACAGTTGCTCAGTAAGATTGGGAAGAACGGCCGTAAAGCTTTTACTAAAACACGTCTTTTGAGATAGTTTCAAAAACATTAGGCCCGAGGAGGCGCCGTTAGAAAAATAAGTACATGGAGAGATTGATTCTTTTCCGAAGGACGTAAATTTTTTTCGCGAAGTATGACACATTTGACTGATTGTTACGCGTGTGTATGACAAATTAAAAATAGACGAATCTATTCATTCAAATGTATTCACAATAATTATTAGGTGATTTATTAAACCAATTAAAATTCCAACACGAATCATTGCTAGTATCAAAATATAAAAATATTAATAATTAGTTGTTCAATAAAAGTAAAATTACTTCGTGGTGTAATTATTAATAAAATGAATCAGAAATACTTTGTGTACACTGAATAACCACCACGCCGTTTCCCCACATGGGTAGGCACTGCCAGGCAGAGAGGACGGACCGCCAATATAATACATAAAATAATAATTAGTGTATAAAAGAAGTAAGTGGGTACAATATAAGTATACAGTTACAGCTTAATGAATACTAGTTTTACCTGTGGTTACGTTATAACAGCAGGTTGTACAAAAGAGTATAACAAGTGTTTAGTACATAATATAATAACGAATACTGTATAAAAGAAGTAGCTACATAATTACAGGACAACGGATGGGCAATTATGACGTTGTAAAACATGAACAGTTGTAAAGCGTGTTTGTAATACAGCAAACCATTCGTAGTATTTCTTACGTTAGCAGACTACAGAAAGTACCTACTTACGCAGTGAGCCAACTTTTTAATCGAAACAATAAAATAAAAATTGTGCATAACAGACAAAGGCCACTTACTATACACATACAAGAAAACAAACAAAATAATGCATTTTATGACAAAAATTAAGATTAAAAATTAATTAACATGTTTCTCGATACCTTCAAGGTTTAAATTGAAAATATCAAAAGAGATGTTATTTATCAGCACCAGCCCCCTTTTCATGCTGTACTGAGCCAACACGTATATTACGCCATGTGATATGAATAGCATCGTGGTGCCGCCCTGGCAGTAGTTCTTTGGTACAAATAACTTAAAGCACTCCAGGAGATATGAACTATCCATCAAATTGTGTATGGTTTTGTACGCTGTTACTGTAAGGGCCCCACCCCTTCTAGGCTGGAGACTTTGGTAGCTCGTCTCACAGAGCAAATCTTCATGATGCATAAATTGCTGGCACTCGGCGTGTATTATCATATGGGAGAATTTGTTTTTCGATTTGTTCCAATATTTCTTCATACAATTTTTCTGGTATGTGGCCCATACAGCAGAAACGTACTGAAGTTTGGATCTTATGTTGCAGTTGAAGATAAAATTCATGGCAGTCATAACAAAAATATGTATATAATGTTCCAGTTAGCAGACATACATGGTGATATACGTTACACTATCGTTAAATTAATACATTGATAAACGAATATTGCTGTAACAGGTGATACGCATCCTTTACTTATGGCATGGACAGCAGGAAAACCTAGTAAGGTGGAAACATGTGGATGCATGTCTCCGATATTGTTCAACCTCTACATGGACGAACTAACTGAAAGACAACAATGGAGGGGTAGGCTACCCCATCGGAGGACAGTGTATGAAAAATATCAGTTATGCGGACGACATAGTACTGATGGCACCGTCTATAAGGGACTATCTTAGAGTAATAATATTGTTACTCTAAGGGGACTATGCATTCTCCTGAAGATCTTCGAAAAGTTTGCTGAAGAAACAAACATGTCTTATAACCCCAATAAAACGGCTCTGTTGGTTATAAGGCATGGTCAAGGACCGACTAGTATTCCTGCAGCTACCCTGAAGGGTGTGATCCTGAAGGTGACTGAAGGAACCAAATACCTAGGACACAACCACTGGTAATCTGATGAATGATATTGATAGGCAAAGACGAGCTCTTAGCGTAAAATCGAACATACTCAGCGGAAGATTTCGGCTTTGTAGTACCGCTGTAAAAAGGATTCTCTTGCTTGCCTTCTGCGAAACGTTGTACATGTGCGAACTCTGGGCAAACTATAAAAGAGTAGTATGGAAAGACTTCGTGTACAGTACAATAACGCCTTCCGCATAATATTTTCCCCCCAGATATTGCAGCGCTTCCAGTATGTTCACGGAGGGGCGAGTTTCCGGTTTTGCAGTCCTTATAAGATCCAGGGTGACTGGAATGAGAGAAAGAATAAATAGCTCCGGGAATCCTCATCATGGACGCCCAGCGTCCAGCCTCCAGCTATATTGTTACTCTAAGCCAGCATCGACGCATATTGGAGAAAGACATTGCCCCCGACAATTTAAATGCCACAGCACCTTTAAAAGCTTTATTTCCATGTACTTATTTTTGTTTTAAGTGTCATGTATCATTTACCTACTATCTTACGACTATTTTATTTTTTAACTTTTATACATACTTTGTATATTTTACAACTATTGTATGTATATTGTTGTATGGAATGTGTGGGTCTGCACTAACCTCCCTACAAATCGGAATAAACATTTATTATTATTATTATTATACTCTCTGCATTCAATTTCAAAGATACAATATGGCGATAGGAAGTCGAATAATATAATGAAGGTATCCTTTGACCCAAACGTATCGAAAGCAACCGATTATCCATACCTACTACTTTATATTAGCACAAAACTCCGAAAGGACTTTATTGTAGATAACGTCTAATTGAAATCCAAGCCAAATGAAAGAAAACGCATAAATACAGATATATAAATAAAAGATCTCTGACAGTTTTGGACCCGAGATATCGAGAAATTCCGAGAATCGAAGGTCCTAAAAACAAAAGTGGATTTGTCGCCATTGGCCTTTTTTTTCGAGCGCCCTTTGTTTTTCGGTTGACAAAAAAAACTAATAAATCGAACCTTTTGGATGAAGTTTTAAACAAACACAGCGAGGAATAAAATATTCGATGGTTTTTAGGATATTAATGTATCCAAACAAAGGCTCAAGTCAAAATAAAGGCGAATTAATAAAATGCTTTTAATAGGGACATCGATACGTGAAATTCACAGCTTCCTGTCGCTACGAATCGAATTAAACTGTAAAAAAGGAGTGTCGTGAGAATAGGTATATTGACGCGCAAGTTAATGGATGAAAAAATCAGGGATTCCCGAAGAATACATCACGATCAAGTCAGTCGAATACTTCATTTGGGTCATGCCAATAATCGGTACAATAGAAAAGTTAATAATAATAATAATAATAAATATTTATAGCGCAATTTTGTGAAGATTCGCCTCAGGTGCGCTTTACACTAACTAACCTAATATAATTAAAAATAACAAATATACTATATGTATGCAAATTAAAACTATGACTTTAAATATTCATGAGCAGCAGACTCACTTATATAGCACTATATATATATATATATATCACTATATATATATTATATGACGTGTGCAATACATTGTGGTACAACACCTTTTTGTGCCTCCCTACGATATTTACGAGTACCAAGCAATACAAAAGGCCTGGTACTTGGTGTGTATATTATTTCTCGAACCCTCTTCAATACTTTTGCACAATGTTAAATGGGTATGGCCCCTTTATGCCGATGATGGGTTTGTATGGCTTGTACTTGTCCACACTTTTAATGTCTCCAACCTGTCAATCACTATTTTTGCCTGAGGGGTTTTTAATACGGTGTTTTTTTACTGCTTATCGAATATATTGAAAACGTCGTAAAAAATGGACCTTTGCGATGCGTTGGTATTTTTGTTTTAAAATGGAAATCTGACCACGTTTTATTTATTTGCGAGAAACAAACGGCTTTTAATACAAATATATATACAAAGGAAGTTTGACAAAAGGTAAACAAACAAAGTTTCTTGTGCTAATAGTGGTTAAATACAGATGTTTTATTTATGAAACAAGGAAGGGGGGAGAGGAAGAGGAAGATAGGATCGGGACAGGAGATGCTCTCGATACATTTTATACTCGTGTATATTTGTGGTCGTACGTATTACTTCGGTTCGATATTTTGAAAGGGTATTATGAAGATTGTCGATATTGTGAAATTGCGAACAAATAAGTGTAATTGGAGAATTTATCCCAAGATTGGTCCAGAATGCGGGTAAATAAAAAAAATCGGTTTGTCGGGTTGGTCTTGACGGTATGTGAATGTTTCTAAAGTTAATGAGCTCTGGCGAGTCCCGGCCATTATTCGTAATTTTAAATAACGAGATTTGATCAAATATTAAGCGTCGCGTTTGAAGCGTGATGTAGTTATGGAATTTTAAGGATTCGGTATTATTTGCAAAGTGAAAATTAAAGTTATAATTTATATGCTTAAAGAATTTACGTTGAATGCTTTCGATTCTTTCAATATTGGCTTGCTATATAAAGGTGTCCATATCGGTGTGCAATATTCTAAAGTGAGGGCGGATATATGGTACGCTGTGTAAAGGGTACAGAGCCTTTATGTATTGAAAAGGTTTTGAAATACGAATTATAAATCCCAGCATTTTATTGGCTTTATTGATAACCTCATTAGTTTGTTGATGACACACATTGAAAAACACGAGTACCTAACAGTGGGGAAAGATTAAGGCTTTCATGAACGTCTCGGAGCAATAAACCTAAGATCTTTCTATCCGGAGAACATAAGTGAAAGGAGGTGTTGAAAACCAAATTTAGTTCTTTGTGTCCGCATAGAAAACAGTGTAAGGGAACATGGTATTTAGTATGAATGTTTTTGAGCTTTCCCTTTATGCGAAACTACCAGGAGAGTATAAGTAGACAGAGTAAGCAGTAACAAATTGGCACAAAATGCATTGACGGCATGTTTCCTTAGAGTATATTATTACTCTAAGCATGCTTCCAATCTCAGATTTCCGATTCCAGATGTATTACAAGGAGCAAATTATTTAACTAGACAGAGCGAAGCGTAGTGAGCAAGATTAAGAAAGGGACGCTTAGATGGTTTGGGCATGTAGAGCGAATGAATGAAGAAAGGAGTGTAAGGAGAATATGACGCGAATGTGAATGGAAGAAGAAGCCGGGGACGTCCGAGGAAGACGTAGCACGATCAAGTGAATCAAATACTTGAGTCGGGCCATGTCAGAAGTCGGAATAACAGAAGGGAATGTATGAGGCGTTGAAACAAGAAGTGTATGCCAAGATCGAGTTGTTTGGCGGTCCGTCCTCTCTGCCTACCCCTGCGGGGAAACGGCGTGATGGTTAGTTAGTTAGTTAGTTAGTTAGAGCGTCGTAACATATTGATAGCAGCTCTGTCACCGTAACGTAACAAATATTGAAGAATTTTACAAACATCCCAGGGGCCCGATTCCGGTTCTTTTTAAGTATACGACATTGTCCTTATCCTTAGGGTTAAAGACAATTTGCTTAACTGCGGTTTCGACTCCATGCCATTAACAATACATTTTTAAATGAGTTCGTGGTTTAATTATCAATTACATGTGTATCACACATACTTAACAAGTGTAGTTTATTATTAATTACTTTGCACGCGTAGTTTATGATAATTTTTAGAATTTAAGTCATTTTTATCCGATATTTCGGGCTTTCGGCATAGGTACTTTACAAACATTGCAATTTCGTTAAATTGGCTAATATAATAAATAGCATTATCATGCGATAAATGACTCACTAATAATGATTACAACCAATACTTAAATGATATAAAGTTTTGTTATTAAAACTACGCAAACATCGATATTTTTAAAAAATGTCGTTCGCTGAATGATAAAATAGAAAATTAACTCGTCTATGTTAATTAAACATTGAAAGTTTTTACTTTGATGTCATGATCGTGTGGGGGTACATTTATATTTTCCATAGAAGTGGGCGAGTCTTCCATAGACAATTTAGGAAGTTCAAAGATAAAAAATGTTTGGAGACAGTCAAATAGAGCGAATACTTAACAAAACACTTGGCTGATCGGTGGCTCAGATTGATCATTCGAAAAGTTGGGGAGAACGGATGTAAATCCTTTTTATCAACCTTATTTTGTATATGACTTAATGTATTGGTATTATTTTGCTCTTTCTTATGTCGTTTTTTAAACAAATACGACGATCTTCTCGATTGTATGATATCTGGTGATTTTTTTTATAATTATTTAAATGCTGTTATTGTCGAAGAAGATAAAATTAACACATCCTAAATGAAACACGAAACTGAAAAAAACACAAGGTATCAGTTGCATCTGGGAATCGAATCCAGGACCCCTGTCTTACCGGACAACAGCTCCACCACTGAGCTAATGAGACCAGTTCACTTTACGCCATCCTTATCGATATCATACCCCAACTTAAACACTTGTCAATATTATCCTTCATTAATTCCAATATTATTGGCTACTATCTTTATGATGATTACAAAGTTCTACCCGAATATAATTGTAATCTAGATAGTGTCTCAGATTTACATGCGACATCTATTGACTTTTCTTCATATTCAATTTATTTAAATATCTTATTGAAACTTACAAACCTCATTGTAATATTTAAACATATGCTATTATTGTATTGGAATCTGTTTTCAACTGTTTATATTTATATAAATATGAACATTCATCACAACATGTTTTTATATTGTTGTATTATTGCGCTGCCATTTGAATTATTATTTTTATTATTTATGGTATTACAAAATATTGTTGCAATAGAAGCTCCCGCTGACAAGCTACTTGCGCTTAGAGGACACAAATTCCCATTGTATGAAAAAATTAGACAAAAAAACCATTTCCATGAAATTTCAAGTACAATTATTGAATAGGAAATCATGAAACAAAAAAGATAAATGCCATATAATCGACTAGAAGTTTTTATAAATTAACCCGTTGAAAACGCACATGAAAACGACCAGGAGTACATAAAATTGAATAGATATTCGAAGCCATTCTGATTCCTTCGTTATCTACAGAAGCTGCTTTCTATTCGTACAGGCATCCCGTCCCTTGGCAACTTCCACCCACACAACTCCTGTCACCCTAATCCACTAATCCGGCCTAATGACTTGTGGCACGCGATGCGTAAACCCCCTGGAATTGGGAGGCGGGTTGCTAAGGTAACAACTATTATTATCTCAGGACCGAATTATATAACATAAAAATGTTCAAATAATATATAGTAAGTAGCGATGTATTTGCGGCACGTTCCAGAGTGGTAGAATAGTGGTATTAAGAATCGAAACGGTGCTTGAAATGGTTTTACCCATGTTTGGAGACCATATCTGAATAGCCAGGTACTTCCCAACCTTACCCTTACCTATCTCATTATCTTCCCCACTCCACAATATACCCTAATTTAGGATGCAATGACAACGTTTTGTCACGTTTTGTCACGCTTTATAATTCTTGTATTACCAGGCAAACATGAAGTAGGAGAGATACTTTGTCTTGTAAAAAAATATCAGTCTCCGCTGCGCGTGAACTATATGGAATTTAAAAAAAAAATTAATGTAAATCAAATTTAATAATGTTATTATTAAGTTCTGCAAGCATTTTTAGTTTTTTATTATTGTGACAGCTGTTTCAGCTTTTAAGGCCATTTTAAAACAGTTTGAAAATATTAAATTAAATGGAGTTCTACGAATTAAACACAAAAACAATTAAATATTTTTTAAATATTGGATTTGGACAATTTTTGGAAAGGACGTCATAAAATTCACCCCTGCTACAGGGAGAACAGAAAAGGTGGAGGTTGTCTAACAAACAACACGTGTATTGTGTCGGCGGGAGATAATACAGGCTCTCGAATTCCAAATGAAAAACATGAACATATTGGGGTGTTGCAATTTGCCAGTAGCCAGTACCAGTAGCTAGCCCACCCGAATTTCTGCTACCCTGGTATATGAATATTTAATAATGCCCCCTGGATTCAACTTCTCATGGTTTTTAGGGTACCATGAAACCGGAACCAGTAAACCAAAAGTTTCTAGCCCGGCTTCGCCCGAGTTTCTAAACACCTATCGAAAACGTTTTTTCTTATTGAATTGAATAATAAACCAAGCAAAATATGTAAGTATTTCAATGCTTCATGTGTACGACGTACTATAAAAAGAAAAAAAAAAGAAAAAACTGTGAAATTTTCATAACCCCAGAGCACACCGCTTGAGAAGTTTGTCTGCATAATATAATAATATGCATGTACTAACTAACTAACTTCACGCCGTTTCCCCGCAGGGGTAGGAGTGAGGACGGATCGCCAAACAACTCGGTCTTGGCACACACTCCTTGCTTCATTCAAATTCATACATCGCCTGATACATACTCTTCTGTTCTGACTCTTGACATGGCCGGACTCAAGTATTTGGTTCACTTGAACTCTGCCAAATCTTTCTCGGACGTCTCCGGATTCTTCTTCCATGCAAAATTCGCGTCACATATTCTCCTTGAACGCATTTATTCGTTCATTCGCTCCACACGCCCAAACTATCTAAGCGTCCCTTTCTTAATCTTACTCATTACGCTCACATCAATATCTTACCATACAGCTTTCCAATTGAACTTAGCAGGCCAAGTCCTGTGATTTCCACATTCCATATGTAACCCCCTTTGTATAGAGGCATAATCTCAGCCCTTCTTCAATCCAATGGCGTGTAACCCTTCTCTAAACACTGGTAAAAAAGTTTGCGAAAACATGTGAGAATTATACGGATCTCCTTAATGTTACAATGTTAATAAAATATGTTTCCTACCTATTAAAAAAAACACGCATTTATAAACCATTTCATCTCATTAAAAACAAACACAATTCAATCGTCCAAAGGAATCAAAGAAGTGATAATTTCCATGCCGAGTCATAAAAATGTTCACAGCATTCAGATCTCGTACCGGCTACCGCTTATCGCCTCCAGATGATCGGTTGTCATTGTCGATATCGCTGTCCAGTCGACAAAGGTCACGTTCATATCAACGCACGGCGACGATATCGATAAATCACCGGAGATTCGATCTCGAATCTGGAATCTCTCGATCCGGCCGAAATTAATTCGAGAAAATGAAGCCCATATACGTGGTAATGTACGGACTGAGTTATAAATTTGTCTGTCAACAAGACGCCTAGAAATGGGAGGGGTATTTTTGAATTCATTATACGTAAGGATGCCTTCCGTAGTTTGCTAGGTAGTATACTGCCGTGGTAAGTAAAAACAAAGTATCTTCCTTAGGAGCATCAAGGAAGATACTGTGTTTTTACTTACGACGGCAGTATAATGCTTCATATGCAGTTATGAAAATCTGAAACGTTTTTTTAATCTTTAAAACGAACTAGAAAACTGTGAGAATCCTGGACGTCGTGATACATTCCTCGCTTCATTCACATTCTTAAAGGTACTCTTCCACTATACTGGTTGCTGTTGATTGTTTTTTCTTTTAATGTAATCCCACACAACAGTCCCAGCTGCTCCCAGCCGTCTGGAGCTAGTGTGACTATGGCATCCCCAATTGGGGTATGTTGTGAGGCTGAAGGTACTGAGGTGGAGAAGAAGATGGGGAATAGGAAGGTGGGGAATTAGCTGGCTATTCAGATCTGGTCACCAAATATGGCTAAAGCTATTTTAAGCAAAGTTTCGATTCTGAATGGTGGTTTTACACCACGGCGATACTGACAGCATCTACCACTCTGGAACGTGCCGCAAATATAGTACATATTATTTTTAATGAATAAATTGTGAAATAACACAATTTAATGAAATAAAATTTACTTGCGCATTTGAACCCGGGTCCTTCGGTTCGTAGTCAAGGATCGTAACCACTCAACCACGGAGACCGTCAGAATCCGATTCACGTATTTGAATCATTTTTACTGTGTTTTGAAAAAAAGGCGGTAACCCTTATGGTTTGTGAAAACGACTTATCTTGGCCACACATAAAACATCCCGGAAAAAGGAATCAGGCCACAAAAAATATTTCTTAATAAAAATTCAGCAAGGAAAAATTACTTGACCCACATCTATGCCAAAAATATTACTATTTTATCGAAATTGACTCGCATTCTTGTCTTTTTTTACATTTATATATCTATAACCCGACATTACTCATGACAGGCATGATGGAAACGATTGTTGATAACAAATTCAAGAAATTATAAAAAAAATAAGAAAATTAAAGGAAAAAAGGTAGACATTTCAATAAATTGCATACAAAACATACTATACTAACTAACCATCACCCAATTTCTCTGGAGAAGTGGGCAGAGAGGACGGATCGCCAAACAATTCGATCTTGGCATACACTTCTTGCTTCATTCACGTTCACACAACGTCTCATAATTCTCTTCTGTTATTCCAACTTCTGACATGGCCCGATTCAAGTATTTGATTCACTTGACCGTGCCATGTCTTCCTCGGACGTCCCCTGCTTCTTCTTCCATTCACATTCGCGTCATATATTCTCCTTACACTCCTTTCCATCTACTTATACAAGTAGCAATAAAGCTTTCTGTTTAAAGGCGGCTTCATTGATGTTAAATATGTCGATATCCGAAGATAAAGTAAAAGCACAAGCTCATCTGTTGTTCTGAAAGGTGATTCGTTTATAGATGCGAAGTTCAAGCTCCCAAAAGATTAAATATAATGATCTTCGGTGAAGATCGGAAGGCACCCAAAAAAATTCATGTTCTCACGAATTTTTAGACAGTCGTAAATAAAAAGACACGTCTGATTTCCCAGAACTGATAGGACGAATATTTTCTCCGGTACCTACGTGGCCTGGACATGCGGACAACCATCTATCTTCTAGCTGGCCAACCAGACGTGGTTTATATACTCCATCCAGCATTCAACTGCAGCAAAGACCAATTCAATTATTAATAGACCTTTTTAATATATGTGGGCAGTATGGGCGATCGGATATCTCGGAGTTCACATAGGTAAATATTAATAAATAATTTGGTCCAGAAGATATGCCGGGGTAGTGCAACGAAATGGCAATTGCAAAAATATATTTGGCATTTTATATCGGCAAACCAGCACGTAATGTGAATATTAAAATCAAAAAAAATGTCATAGATGTTTAAATACCCACGGTTTTTCAGAATTCGCCAACCGTATAATTGAAAAAGATCATACTTACCTATATAATCATAGCACTGTCGCTATCTACACTAAAATGGTTTTGGCATTAGATTAGATGATTTAGAATAGAAGCTTCAGAAAAAAAAGAAAGTCGTTAAAATTGATAGTAATATCCTTAACAATTAAGGTAATTTGTCCTACAGTATTTAAAAAAAATCCTATTTCCACTTAATACTTCCCTCCTTTGACGTTCTGTGCTTCTCTTTTATGTATTATCCCATTATATTATAACAACCACTCACTCACACTTAATTCTAATAAAACCAAATTCATCGCTTTTTAAATAAACAATACTAAATTAATAAAAAATATCATTAGCTTTAGGTGAGTATTATGGGCTCAAATCCGAAATTAAGTTTTGTGTGAAACAGGCAGCGCAGCCGTTCCTCTTAACTTGTTGCAATGAAATAAATATAGAGTAGGTACTATGTAGTACTATGCCATGAACTCCGGAGCAAGTGTAACAGTAGTTTACAAAAAAAAAGTGGCTTACCGTTTCACACCTTCCTCAATTTTAACGAACCTGTAGAAATACTCTACCGTTCCAATAATGGTTGAAGTAACTTGAAAGCTTACCTGTGAACAAGAGAAAACAAAAGCATTAGTTTTTCAAATAATAACAATTTTAAATAAATTAATACGAATTAACAGTGGTTTAAATAAAGTAATTCTGTTAACAGTGGCTTAAACAAAGTAATTCTTATAAATGTATCAATTATGACGCCACGAATAGATTACGCATCTCTTGAAGAAATAATTATATAATAAAAGTGACCGCTTTAGTCCATATTTTTTTTAATACTTTACAAATAAGCCATGATAAATTACAATGCAGCGAAATGCAAACACAATAAGAGCAATAAATATAGAATTATTCTACCCGGAGAACAGAAGATTGAAGAGGGAGGTATTCGACACTCTGGATACTTATTTTAGTCAAAACTACCAGGAGAATACATCGAGAGACGGTACACGACCAACCAGTAACCAAGGCTGACGTGTATGGATGGCCCCATTAACCACGCATACGACAATTTAGTGGTAATAATGTGGTTAAAATACCAGGGAAACAGATCCACAGCAGGTAATAACTGTCCTTAGATATTAATTATTTATCGGCGATGCGGCTATTATCAAGTTCTTCAGTTTATTCAAAAACAAACAACCAGGAGTACATGAGACACCCTAGGTGTATAAAGAGAAATCTTTCTATCAAAGTAATGCACAATGAAAGGCATCCCGCCCCTTGCAAACCGCAACAAGTTATGTATCGAATATAACCTCTGCGGCAAACTTCTCAAACCAAAGATTATTAGTAAAATGAAGGCATATACGTAATACGGGTTAATCAAAATGATAGACTCTTTTTCGTATCGCTATATTTCCTGAATTATAGGTTTTATGTGAATGATCTACATAGCAATTGAAAGAGGAGGTCCGAATGTTTAGAATCCCATCGCTGGATCGCTTATAGTTGCGCCAACGACCGCTGGAATGGCCGCGTCACCAAGCAACCATTACGCGTCAGTTGTGAATAAAATGGCTACTATACAGAACAAGGTTTTCTGTGTTCGTGAGTTCGTTAAAACTGAGTCGACAACTGTAGTGCAGCATACTTTCCGTCTCAATTTTAACATTGAACTTCCAACTAGAAAGAACATTTGTGTTGGTATTGGATGTCTCCGCAAAGGAAAAAGTCCGGGCCGATCGCGTGTATCAGAGGAGAACTTGAGACATTGAATCTATCATTTTGAAGAAACCTGTTGTAATATAATATACAGACATTGTCCGCATTTTATTAATCTGTCCTGATTATGGATTCTGAAAGGCTGTCCGAAGAGTAGGCTCAAGAAGGAGGAGTTACCTAATACCCCAAATAGTCAAAGAAAATACCAAATACATACTAAAAAAGTAAAAAAGAAAGAAAAGATTTTGAAATAAATAAAAGTTTGAATAATTTCTTCAAAATATTGGTATTAACTTTGTGGCTTCATTATTAATAAATTAATTAAAAATTACTTTGTATTCACCACTTTATTAATATACATGTTTCGAAAGCGATGCTTTCTTCATCAGGAATATATAGAATACTAATAAATAATATTGTCAAGTAATATATAATGACAAACGATAAACATAGAACACAATAATGTAAGAATATACAAATTATAAACATAAACAAAAATTGATTAAAGTAGGTACGTAATTAATAAAAAAATATATTATAAAACATTGAATAACAAATTGATATTAGAAATTATTTTTATTATTAATATTAATACGAAAATAAATTCATGAGACAGCTATTTATAAAAAAAATTAGATTATTTATTGAATAAAACTTAATTATTAAAAGTTTTAATAATCAAGGCTGGTATATGGGGAAGGAAGCCTTTATGATAAAATCGCGTAAGTTTGTAAAGGAAGTAAAAAATATCAAAATGACGGTGTGTATATGGAAAACTGAACCGATCTCATGCTTAGATTGGTTTTTAAGATTTTATTGAGTTGTCACATTACAGGCATCAATAAAGACATAAAATATCAGAATACCATCAAGAATGCCCATCGCATCAGTATTACCAATTAACGTCAATTAACATTTTATTAATTCTGAGAAGCAGGTGAATTTTTCGTATTCTATTAAAAAAAAGGTCGTTTGCCAAAAAACTCAAGCGGATACTATTTGACGACCGTTCCGAAAAATAACCACATACCCATAAGAAGTGTGGTTATATTATATTGTAGAAATAATTTTAACTTTTTTCTTTTATTTTGAGAGGTTGTCCCTACAGATAAATTATTATCGGCCGCCCCTGTCTTTATTACATGGTTTCGTACTTAGGCTGAGAGGATCATTGATACGCGAAGCGACAGGTATCTCAGATGAGACCGAATCTAATTGACGAACAGTGGCGTAACAAAGATATTAAAAAATATATGTATTTAATAATAGATATATTAAAAAAAATAACTTTTAAAAAATATGAATTAACATCTTTATTTTGAACATAAAATCATGTAAGTACTTATGTCCAGCTAAAATGTAAAAATATTTAAAAAAAACATATATTGTTGTATACAGGTTCGATAAATTTTTAATAGTACGTTTTATGTGTACATCACAATAATAATATTAATTGGATGATTTGTATAGCGCAGTTTTTGTAAAAAAATCACCTCCAGGGCGCTGTACAAATATTACTTCATTTTCTCTATCTAATTATGTACAAACAGATACGGAAAAACATACTTACGTGGCAGGTCGCTTCAGACGAACAAAGTTTTGTTAGAAAATTTTGAAAATTTAAGCTTAGAGATGATATGATTTTTACAGTTGCTATTTTATCCTCCTTTTTTATTGATGTTACATTTATTAGAAGATTGGTGGCATTAGAAAAGTTGGTATTTATTTGATATATTTATAACTTTTAGGACTGGAAAATATTTATAAAATTACCTTAAAACGCGTAAGAACCTATTTTTTAGTTATTTACAAGTGATGCGAGCTGTGGACGCATTTGCGCACCGATGCGTGATTTCTTTTTCTTATCATACAAGTGACTTTAGGTAAGCATTGACCGGCTAGTCTAGCTAAGCAATTTACGTGTGCATTTCCGAAAGTTATAATCTTTAATAGTGTTTTTTTATGTGTGTATTTCCCGAAAATTTAAGAAGTTGTACTGGAATTCCTATCAATTTGCAAAAATAACAAATGACGAGTCGTTTTTAAATTTCGTCTGTCTCATAATTTGTACTACAATGTGTGTCAGAATGCAGTTTTGTGGCTTGCAGATGTATCGCCGATGAATAACTAATACCCGGGTATCCATTTTCTTCTATTATCCTGATATTTTTTATTTGAAAAAAGTAAAAACTGGGTTACGCTTGCGATCGATAAAACGAGAGCTTCTAAAGGTAGTTCGTACCCTTTCTGTCTTCAGGTGTCGTAGCAGCACTGGCATTTTGACCCAGATAAAATGGACCGACCACCTAAAATGTACGTTACACCTTATGTAAAAGAAATTTCTGCTTACTCTCTTCTCGATATTTGCTCCTGGTAGTTTTGCCTATCAGGTGAAAGCATATTAATTATCTGGGTATAAAAATGCTATATTCATTATACTCTGGGAAGATTTTTTCTATTTGCATTGCACACGCACTTTCAGATCTAGATACATAAAAAGTAAAATAGAAAATAATATAATAACACTAGGTAATGCGTAACGAATAGAAATGGGTAGTTATAAGTTGAGTTTTCACATAACCCGCCTCACTAGGCTAGCCTGTGTTGAGGCAGTAATTTTGCATATTATTTTATAATACCTATGAACATACACTTATAATATGATATGTTCTGTAAATTGTTAAATCAATAATTTCGAATTTGGGTGAGTGCACCGGTAAAGCCCCATTATTTTTATCCAATTTTTTTTTTATTGTGTTTGAATTTTTGAAGAATGTTGAAAATTCGAGTCGCAAAGTACCTAAAATGCCGTTGCTCAAAAATAGTATGAGTTACAGGAATTTGGAGTAAATCTTTGTTAGTATTTCTAGTAATGCGAGTGTTTAGTCTTTTTTCATAGTATTTATGTTTGTTTTTATAATTATTCAATAAGAACAATAACAAAAAAGCTAAAGTAGAATCAACACTAGTAAAATAAAAATAAAAATGGTGGTAATTAATTACATATTAATGGTTTTTTTTTTTATTTAATTCATTGAACTTATCATTTTTTTTTAATTAACGCAAATCAAATTTATTAACGTTATTATTAAGTTCTGCAAGTATTTTTAGTTTTTATTATTGTGACAGCTGTTTCGGCGTTCAAGACCATTTTCAAACTGCAGTTAATCCACATTGTGACGACTTATCTATATGATTTGAATAATAATAACATTATTAAATTTGATTTACATTAAATGTTAAAAAAAAGTAAATAATTAAATAAAATAAAAGCCTCTACCACTGCCAAACGCTTCAGTCAGGTATTTTTTTCCTTTATAAGCTACATCCCCGGATGGACGAGGTAGATACCAATTTCGCCTTTTTTATCTTCGGAAAAGGAGGGTGTAACGCAGACGGGATCGAATTAATTCAAATAATTAAATTGGCAAGGAGCAGTTGAGGAGAGTGAAATTTTAAATTTTTGCTTGTTGAAAAGAAGGGGATTTTAAATTTCGAAATATAAATAAAAACATCTAGAGGAAAACACACACTTGGATCTTTTTCGTATCTACTTTGAGTCCTGTCAAAGTACAAAAATGTATTCCTGTGCCTAAAACTCATAACTTAGGAAAGTCATATCCATGAATGGTTCACTTGCATACCCAATTAACATAGCGAAGCTATCCGGTTAGTATCCACCTCAAGTAATTAACAGAAAAATATGAAACCTTTCATAGTCCGCGACATTGTACATAACTATAAATATTTGTAACTGTAAATAATTATTATCAAAAATCTCAAATAAAATAATGTTTCAAATAAATACCTATTCTTCTTTTGCCAATAACCTTCTGATAAATATAATATCAATGACAAGTAGAATTTAAACAGTAACTGCAAACTCATGCAATGTGCAGTGTTTTTTTTAAATTGTGTCCTGTGAGTGCAAAATCATATCTTCTTTGTAATTTAACGTTTTAATCTGGAGTGACCTATCAGGTAAGTATGTTTCTATATCTGTTTGTACATAATAAGATAAACCCTAGGAAGTAGTATTTCTACAGCGCCCTTGGTGTGATTTTTCACTAATAAGAATTAAATAGTAATTACAATATCATGCAATATGCAGTGTTTTCTAATATTGTGTACTGTGCGTTCAAAATCATATCTTTCCAAGATAAAACTTTATAATTTAACGTGTTAATCTGAATCGACCTGCCAGGTAAGTATGTTTTTCTGTGTCTGTTTGTACATAGTTAGATAGGGAATAGGAAGTAATATTTGTACAGCGCCCTTGAGGTGATTTTTCACAAAAGTTACGAAATGCCGAAGGTTCGATCAATTTTTCTAATTATTTTGTTCATAAAATACTCTATTATACCTACGTAAACGTAAGTATATTTATTTGTATAAAAAAGACGATTCAACATAAGTACGAGTACGTAAAAAAATACCGACAATATATTATAATAACATACAATATCATGTTAAGTTCATATCTCTTTACTCTTCAAATCAACAACGCATCGCTTATTCCTCATAACATCGTATCCGTTAAAATCAACGTATCTTATTTCGGGGCACTTTCAAAAGCTCCTATAACAAGGCTGACAAAGAGGGATGCTGCATGGAAATCGATATCATCATAGGCGGTACCCATTCATCCCAATGTTCATCTCAATCTAGCTCCATGTAGTTTCCATTACGGATTAAAAGTAATTGTAAAGATGCCGAGTGTAAGTATCACCTTACAGACCCTTACTGCTTCATAGTCTACGCATGAATGATTTCAAATAATGCTTGGATAAATTTTATTACGAAATATTAACCGAAAGGGAATTTAAGTCTAAACGAAACGCAATAAGCGCTCACAGATGGCGGTATTTTAAATATTAAATATAATCAGGTTATACGTAACACAGTAATGTTCGTCTTTCTTTAAAAAAACAAAACTGAAAATGAATCGTATTAATTTCGAAAAGCCCTATGCAGAATGACGGAAAATACGATGCGATTTCCTAGAAAATCGAAACGGAAAAAGCTATCCACATTTTAAGACGCCAGAACTCACTATTAACCGGATATTTTGCTGCTTCACATGACAGATATCTGTTTTGCAGTCACAATAATACGGAACTTGCAGAGGAAGAATGCTGTAGAAATGAGAACTCTGAGGCGAATGTGTGTTAAAACCATGTATGATCGGGTGAAAAATGTTGAGATTCGCAAAAGGATACAAGGCTAATGCAAGCGTAACGAGAAAGATTAAGAAAGGGAGGTTTAGATGGTTTGGGCATGTACAGCGAATGAACGAGAAAGGAGTGAAAGGAGAATATATGACGCGAATGTGAATGGAAGAAGAAGTCAGGGACGTCCGAGAAAGACATGTGAATCATCAAGCGAATCAAATACTTGAGTCGGGCCATCTCAGAAGTCAGAATAACAGAAGAGAACGTATGAAACGATGTATGAATGTGAATGAAGCAAGAAGTGTTTGCCAAGATCGAGTTGTGTGGCGGTTCGTCCTCTCTGTCCACCTCCGCAGAAAACTGCGTGATGGTTGGTAAGTTCCATCGTTTATAATACTGAGTTCTAAAAAAATGCTTGTTGTTTTCGTCCACATTCTTTAAGATAAATTCAAAACGTAAATTTTACGCTGCGATCAAATAAAACATGGTTCTACACGTTAATCTATTTCCATAAGTGAAGGAAGAATAAGCGATAGAATTATAGCGTCAAACTTTACCTTGACGAGACGTATAGTCTGTTTACTTTGGAGAATTTCCCCGAGACCAAACGTAAAAGTAATGTTCTATGATTATTTTTAAAACACTGTCACGCTGATGGACGGGGGAACAAGGCGGGATGGACACTGAGTTACGAAAGCCCCAACGCAAAACCGTGTGATTGAGAATGGTATGCGTGATGCATGCATTAATCAGTCCTTTTTATATTTTATATTATAAACTTGCGACGAATTGTGTACGGACGGAGTTTGCGGGTCGTTGACAGAGGGAAAAATAGAAAGTAAAAAAAAAACACATTTTTTTAATTTAGGTAGGGCTTGTGAGAACATTGTTTTGAGATGGAAGAACTGGTACAAATGCAAGAATATAAATACTGAGTACAGTTAGGTTAGGTTAGGTTAGGTTAGGTCGTCAAATAAACGAGAGCGATTTGATTTTTCAACATTTGAAAAATCGAAGCGCGTTAAACGTCGAGTCTTGGTCTGTTTCAGCTTTTGAACAAATTGTGTATCAGAGTGGTATGCTTCGACAGCATTCATCAGCTGTTAAGAATATCGGTCGTGTTGATTTAAGGGATATAATCAAGAATACTTATGCTACTTTAGCTTTAATTATATTAAAGTACAAAATAGTACATTAATATACTAAATAGCCCGAGCACACGTCGACGGCATTTATTCTCGTTGCAAGAAGATGAAAAATAGTTTGTTTTTTTTTTAAACGTTACTTGAAACTCTTGAAAGCAGCATACAAATTATATCAATAGAACCAATGTTAAAAGGCAATTAAAAAAAATAAAAAATGTTAGTGTTTTAACTATTTTAAAACTCACTCAATAAATACTCTATTCGATTTTGAAAGAAGAAAATGAGTACCTTACTGACTAATACAACTGACTAATACACCCAAACTTACAATACAAGGACAAAAACCTGAAATGTACAAACCATTCCAAGATTATATACACAATTTGGTCAGAAAAACTTCAAATAATATAATTCCCTTCCTATTAAAAATACCACGGAGATACAAAAGTTAAAAAATAACATCAAAACATGGTTTAGTAAGCACGGAGATGAGGAAATCATAAAAATTACGACGACGACAGAAGTATCAGTAATTCTAACACAACTTTTGTAATTTAACGTTTTAATGTGGAGTGACCTACCAGGTAAGTATGTTTCTGCATCTATACATAATAAGATAAACCCTAGCAAGTAGTATTTGTACAGCGTCCTTGAGGTGTTTTTTTTACAAAATCGGCGCTATACAAGTCATCGAAGTATTATTATTAACTTTTAATAATTGTTTTCGAAAATCTCAAATAAAATAATGTTTCATATAAATACCTACTCTTCTTTTGCCAATAACCTTCTAATAAATATAATATCAATGACAAATAGGTTAAACAGTAACTGCAATGTCATGCAATGTGAAGTGTTTTCTAATATTCCGTCCTGTGCGTGCAAAATCAGATCTTCTCCAGTGAAAACTTTGTAATTAAACGTTTTAATCTGGAGTGACCTACCAGGTAAGCATGTTTCTGTTTGTACATAATAAGATAAACCCTAGCAGGTAGTATTTGTACAGCGCCCTTGAGGTGATTTTCACCAAAACGGCGCCATACAAGTCCATCCAAGTATTATAACAACCTACAGTCCGCCTCAGAACAGGAATCCCTAGTGAGGAGGACTGTGAATATAAGAACCTGTTGTTTAATACTTATTCTCAACAATGTAACATGATAAATATTAATGCATCTTAAATGGTATTTAATTTTAAAAAAACATGAAAAAATTACAAACAAAAAAAGTCATATACAAATGACCCGCACTTAATATTATTATAGGTATATAGCACTGAAAGGAATTTTGGTTTCCATAAAGCTTTTAGATTTATTTTATAGTATTATAATGTATTACTATAGAGCGCAAGTATGTCCATTTCTCCAAGTTCCTACTACCAAAAAAATCCATGTGAATGAAATAAAAATACCCGCACATGTTTGTATTTTAATGTAGCTTTTAAAACCCGCTGACGTTGGGCGTCTGTACCAATTAAGTGGCACTTTTTAGTGTCTATTTATGTCTCGCTACACTCCACACTCTAATATACTACTTGGGACGTCACGGTCTTAATTGGTTTACATGTAGCCATTTAAAATGAGCAAAACACGGGAGTACCGCAGGGATCATATCGTGGACCATTTTAATTCGCATTAACATTTGGCACATTGCTTTGTTCGAGGATAAGAAGTAGATGAGAAGGATTTAACAAATTGCGTTATTAATGTAGGTTCCGTTACAACGGTTAAAATTAAACGAATTTTGAAGCAAAAGAAAAACAACAAAAAAACAATTAAAAATAATCAAAACACAGGAGTGCCGCAAGGATAACACTGTGGACCACTTTAATACGCATTAACATTTGGTACATTTTAACGAACCGGGTTACATTGCAAATTATCTTATAAAATTCAAACTAATTGGGATAGATGTCACGATTTTAACCATTTAAAATAATCAAAACACGGGAGTGTTGCAAGAAAAAAATTGTAGATTATTTAGTGTCGAATTAACATTTGGCGAATTGCTCGACTCGGGCAATGGGGAAAAGAGGAGAGTGCTCGAGTAGTGACCTTGAGCAGGTCTAAGTGACCCAGACGAACTAACTAAGGACACCGGGCTAGTTGAAGATACTATTTACATCAAGAATGTTAGCGATAGGAATAGTAACGATACAAAGTGTAGATCTTTTTTTTAGGACACAAAGTCGCTGAAGATGATGAAAGATTTGATTGAGAAAATCAATGGGGTATAATGAGAATTTTAAGTAATTTGACGCAGGTGTGCAAGCACTAGTGGTACTGTTTACGAATTGATGTACTATGCAAGCGATCAACTATCATCCACTATGTATAATACGAGTATATTTACGAAATAAGTCAAAGCACAAGACAACATGACACTGTTGATCACACTTCCAAATCTAAACAAGTTGGTCGATAAGTCGCGCTCCTGTTGGTTTACAACAATATTTAATGAAAAATCTTCAACGGACCTCTTTTGGTCGCCTGTAAAACAACAACATACGATCACAACAACCCTATGATGTTGATTAAAGTGTCGGATGTATTTTGGTCGCCTGTAAAACAACAACATACGATCATAACAACCCCATGATGTTGATTAAAGTCTCGGATGTATTTTGCACTCCATTCTAAAAAAATGAAATAATGTTCGATAAATTACTTTAACATACCTGGTGTAAAATTAAAAAAAAAAGATATTTTATTCTTCTGGTCCAGGGAAATATTCAGCCCGAAGCAACTCAGTGGAACTACTTTCGTATCTGTTATGTAGGTTTCGAAGCCATAGTCAAGACTTCTTTCTCTTCTGTTTTAATTTCATTTTAATTTCTCTTCAATTTATTATAAAAAGTCATTTCCTCAAGCCTCTGGTAGTTGTTTGGTTTGTAGTTGTATATATATTTTTTATTTTTTTATGTGAAGTCCGTTATTGCTGAACATAACCCGACTCCTGTCTAAAAATGTTACTATTTTTGTAGTAATATTGTGAATGTGTTATTTTTGTATAGCCATATGTATACTGTATAATATTTTGTAATTTTTTATGAATATGCACCTAAGGAGTACTGTAGGAGTAGTATTAAGAATAAGCAGGAATGTATGTAATATGTTAGGAATGTATAAATAGAATGTAAAAGTAGCACTGTAGGATACCACTGAATGGAGTTATTTAATCATTTTAAAGTTTATTTATAGTAAAGCGCACTTGAAGTGAAACAGCACAAAACTGCGCTATATAAATGCTTTGTTATTATTATTATTATTACTCTGTGTTTGCCGTCAATCTTCGCTTGGTTTATCAATTGGGAAATCTTGTATTTGTTGTTTCTCACGAAAGGATCAAGATATTGGAATATTCATAAAAAATATTTTTTTAACGACTGTTTGAAACTGGAGCAGAACTTATGAGCCACCTCTACACAGAAATGCTGATCATCGTATGAATCTGGTTAACCAATGTAAGAAATACAATAATGTGAAAATGAAATATTATGAAATTGAGACGCATTCGTAAGTTCAACAACACTTGCATTGCAAGTGCAGCTTCACTCTACACCGGAATTGTTGACAACTTTATTTCAACTAATCTAAACCCAACCAGAGAGAGAGAGTGAAACAGATCATCAGACAGATATCATTTTCACCTGACTCGTTCTCATAACTTGATCTCGCGAACCCAAACAAACCAATTTAATAAATTAATTGACTCCAAGCACATTTCCGGGAAGAATTATCGATTGTTCCACCCATCAAGAACAGGCGGGTGTCAAAAAAGTGTAAGAATCGCCACAAGCAAACGTATATTGATGTAGACATCTTGGAGAAATTCCAAAATTCTCGAATTAAAGTTCAGATTTTTATACTTTGAGATTTGTTAGATCGGTTGGGTTAATTTTGTGGGGTGATAATCGCTGGTGATTTTATACGAGCGAGATTTAAAACGATAGGTGGCGGAGCTTAATCAGTGGGAAGTGGGAAGATATTTAGAATCAGATGATATTATTATTATAAATGTAAATATCTACGGGAAGCACCGATCCATTTCTATTATTGAGAAGATTGTAGTTTTGACTTGAGTGTTTGGATTACGTATTGAGATATTTTACAGTATGTTAACTATAAATCTGAAAATCATAGTATCTACTTGATTGTAAAAATCCTTGAACGGTGAGTTCAGGCGGCAGGAAATTTGCATAAAGTTGCTGAATGAATTTTATACGTTAATGCATTTATTTTCTGCTCGCAACGTCTTGCATGACTAGTTGCAAAAACATTTGAATGGCGAGTTTAGTCATCATGAAATTCGGACAAGTTTTTCTGAATGGAAATTCTAGGTTAACGTATCTATTTTCTGCTCGGAAGGTCATTTCCGTCACGAATTTTAATATATCCATGTAAATGAGACAAGACACCAGCTAACCACTGTCTTGGTACACACTTGTTTTTCTGTATCTATTTATACATAATTAGATCGAGAATATGAAGTAATATTTGTACAGCGCCCCTGAAGTAATTTCTCACAAAAGTGCGCTATATAAATTATCCGAATATTTATTATTATTATTATTATTAACCGATGTACATTTTCATGAAGCATCACGCTAATTGATGATACAGCGTCCATATATTATGTTATTGATCAGCGAGCTGGTGGATCCAATTGTTTCGCCTTAAGTTATAATAAATTATCCATACTGCGAAGTAACTAGGACAGAGCCTTGGAAAAATACTTGTACAGCGCCCTCGAGGTGATTTGTCGCAAAAACGGCCCTATACAAATCAACCAAATATTATTATTTTAACCAGTTAAAAATGAAGAATTGTTTTGACAGAATATAAGATTGTTACACAAGTTAGGTTAGGTTTGGTTTGGTTGGGTTAGGTTTGATTTTGTTATGTTAGGTTTAGGTTATCTGCCTGTAGATATAATTAATAACCTGTATATTTTAACACGCCATCAAGCTCATCGGTCAAATTCTTTGTATATATAGTTTGGTATTACAGATCGATGAACTGGTGAATGAAATTTGTTAGTAAATTTTGTAATAATATATTGTCTATAGTTAGTGATATGATTAAGCATTGGAAAAATATATAAATCTTTTGTACAGCACCCCTGAGGTGATTTTTCATAAATAAGAAGGTATGTAAATACTGTAAAATCTTTAATAAAACTAAATATGTAATACAGGTAAGAAAAAAAAGAGGTTGGTAAAATGGCTAGACATTAAGACTAGATGTTTTTGCATTTCACGAAAACTATGAACAGATCTCGTGTCATTATGTTCATGTTAAAATCGGTCCTGCTAAATAGCCAAATGGGCCGTAGATCTTCCGGTGGCTGAACGCCGTGTCATCGGTTGATCCTTTTCTGAAATATGCCCGAAACACATTGCCAGGATCGTAAAGTATCCCCAAGTGTCACGGAGCCAGCGGGCTAATGCGGGAGGCGGAAGAGCCAAAAAAACCAGCAATTTACGAACAAATTAACCGGGGTGCAAATGTCACCGTAACTCCTGCCGTATCGGATTACGCCCGTCGCCAGGAGAGAGTTTGTCTGAAATACTCGTAAATTATTATATTGTTTGCATGATGTGTTTTTATTTTTAGTAGTTTACAAAATCAACACACATCAGTGTTCCATGACCCGACGATTTCACCTTTAATACAAAAAATTATAGGACGATCACTCAAATAAGTCGCTAAACATCATTTTGCAAGTTGTTAAGCCAAGCAATACAACAAATAATTTATTTGTAAATTCTGTACGAATAGTTGCGAAAATGTCTAAAGTTTCCATTGACGAAAATCCTCGAACTGTAATCTTTTAAATTCTATGAAATACATGTCGAAATATCTCAAAATATATGCAGGTTTTGAAAGGTTTCACCGAAAATTTCAGGACGTATTTCACATAGAACTTAAAAGTTTACAGTCTAAAAACTTTTCTTAATGGAAACCTTGTATATTTTCCTAAATACCTGTGTAGAATTTAAAGATGAATCATGCGCAGTTTTTTTGCGTTAGCAGACTACAAACTGAATATTTTTTATTACCCCTCTTTAATAAAAAACTACAATAGTTATTAGATAATATATAAATTTATATATATTTTTTTTTTTAAATTTAAAAATAAATTGGAGTTGTACAAATTAAACATGAAAACAATACGTATAATGGAGATTTCACATTTTCTTTTTTTTACGATTGGATCGTACGAGAGATTAAACACAATATTGGCTTAGTTAGTTCTGGGTTTACACGGTTTTTAAATAACACAACAAAGCGTAATGGTAATATCCTTTCTAATTAGAATCCTAGATTGTCATACACTAAACAATAAACACAGTGTAAGAATAAACAGTAATACATTAAATAAAACCAAGTTTCGTCAGAGCAAATACATGTAAGAGTATAATAACTAAAAAATAATACAGAGAATAATAAAAATAATCATAAACGTTTTTGTGAAAAATCACATCAAGGGCGCTGCACAAATATTTATGTTATCACTAACTATAGACAATCTGTTATTACAACTTATGGAAATACGCATAGCTACAAAAAGCAATAGAGTGAGACAGTATATACTACAAGAAAGGAACAGAATATTAGAAGCAAACTATTTATAAAAAAAGTTTTGCTAGGTAATTATTATTACGCATGACAGCTATTTCGCCTTCCGAAGGCATTATCAAAGTGTGTTATTATAAAAGTTTAAAAACTTGAAATAAAAATGGAGTTCTACAAATAACACAAAAGTATATATAACAAATTGATGGTTTTTATTTAACATAATAAATATTAAAACCACAAAGTGACTGCTTCTTATAAAAATTATAATGCGTTTTTTTTGACACCCTGTAGTGATTTTAATACAATAGAAGCAATCTCCCATTTCCCTGTACATTATGGGCGCTCTGTAGGTACTGTATTCATTAGAAGCTGTTTACACGGTATTACGTGGAACGTATCCCCGCATAAATACAGGATTAAAGTGTCATATTATTATGTAATTACTAATATTAAGTATTTAATTTTTTTCCAGGCCTGGGAAAGTCATCAGACTGTTGACTCATATCGGAGGATCTGTGATAAGAAACAATTATAATTTTATAACTGCCGTGAAATAAGCAATACAAAAAAAAACAGTTTACCTTGTATAAGGTTAGGTAGGTGGTACATATAAAAATAATGTTTCAGAAATTGTTGATTGAAGAAACCCAAAATTGGCACTGTCATACTTGTCGGATCTGATTTGACTGTCTTTCAAAGGGGCGCTCAGGTCTATCAATGCTAATGTATACTTCTAGCAGACTGGTTGAGTCTTCCCGTATTAAATGTTGCAAAAATTATGATCAGAGGATTTACCGAATTAGTTTATACCTACCAAAAAGTTTGGGTCAACATTCTTGGAGTAAACTGCTATCTCATTTAAAGTTTTAAGTTCACATTTTTATAAAATATTTAAAAATGTGTTTAGAATAAATCTCTATTATTGTGATTTTGTGAAAATGTAAATCTTTTGAAATGAACCCAGTGTTTACTTTTATATCAATACTTACAGTTGGATTTAAAAGGTGGGTACATCAAAATGGATGAACACCATCACAGCACTGCGCATTACAGAAATCACAATATGTAACTTGCTGACTTCAGGTACCATACCTAGACCATGTGGAACCTCCAACAAAACATTACTTGTTTAAATCACTTTTATTTTTATACTTATTGCTGACCAGGTTTGGCCGCTATCGTCTAAACTATGCTTTACATGTGTTACAGATTCCTACTGGGAAGCGAGTGTACTTTGTCAATTGGGAACATTTTTAGTATAGGGCTTTTATTTAAATTGATTTGATTATTAATGATCCACTATTCATGTTTTTGGCTTTCCTTATCTCTAATGCTTCTAAATTATCTAGTCTATTAGCAATTCCATTTTTATGCAGGAAACTAGTGCCTGTATTATTATTATTAAAAGTGTGGCCTGTTTCTAAGGAGTGGTTGGCTCAATCAATCACTTCCTAGAAATTTATTCTTAAATAACTAAATAACTATTACACCATCTGCCAGTATTTACCACAGGAGAGACAGAGATGACGAATACCAAAAGAAATCTTTGTAAACAAAGTGAGGAAAGTGGACATGGGGTGAAACATCGCTAGATTGCGCTAGATAAATGCAATGCGATTATTTTTATATTTATATTTGTACTAAACTGTTCCATAAATATGAATTGAATCATCTTTTAAACGATTGGAAAAAATATTGGACTACCAGTTTACAACAGTGTAACCATCCAGCATCCGACTCGAAGGACCGAAAATAATCTACGAATATGGCACAGTTAACTTTTATTTCCCGTGATTTACACACAGCCTCATGTTCAGAACTGATCGACGGATCGTAACCAACAGTTTTACGACCTCTTACCATAAATATATTACTTGGATTGGGCTATAAACGGATTAACGATGGCCTTTTTATCAACCGATATAAACGTTGGTATGTTTAATGTGTTTCCATACGTGTGTAAAAATCTTTTTCACTTTTCAAAATCGATGAAATTTTGACTTTCATCTTATCTGTTAGGTATTAAAGTGCGTACTAATGGCACCTTCAAAAGCTCTTAGGCAGATTAACAATGCATTAGACCTCTTTAAAAATCGTAACTGTATTTAATTAGGTCAAAGTAAGGTGTAGGATTTGAGATTAAACTTAAAGCTATGTCTTGATAAGGTATCTAACACAATATGAAAAAGGCAGTATTAGCCAATCTCCCTGGTGTTCAAGGCTTCACCACTCCTCGCGATCCTGCGCTGTGTGACACCGACGTTCCGGACGCCTGCGAAATTCGGATACTCCAACGTATAGGTGATCATCCCCTGCTTCTCTTGTCTTCCAATTTGCCAGTAATCATGACCTTCTTCAGGTTGGATTTCTCGGTTTGGCGAGCAACGTGTCCAAAGTATCTGAGGACACGACACAGGATCAGGCAGACAGATGATATCCTATTGTAGATGGCAAGCTCTTCCAGAATTGATACTTAAACTCGGTTTTAGTAGGATTCAGCTTAAGCTTATTTCAAGACATCCAAAGAGTTATTGCGATTTTTGATACTGTTGATTTCGTTTGGAGTGCAATAGAAATAGACTTGCTGATCGTCAGCGTAACGATGAAACAAGAGACAAGAGACCAGATTAATATATTATTTGGGCGTCATCATTTGTAAAGAGAATGAGGAGAAGTGGGCCCAAAACGAATCCCTGGGGTACCCCCGAGGTAAGTGTTACGAAGTTAGACAGTTTATTTCACGGATTGTAGGCGATTGGATAGGTAGGGTTCCAGCCAATTTTTGATGTCGGAATTCAAACCAAATGTTTCTTCCAGTCTCTTAATGGGGAAGACGTTTTAAATGAAATATGTAGTATTAAATCAATAAGATAAACTTTAGTGTAATTAGTGTAATGTAAGCAATGCATTGTATTCAGGTATACGAGTATATAGAATTTTAGGACAGGAAAGTCAAAAAAATAATATTACTATGATCTTTACTTTTGTCATAGACAAGAAAACGTAAGACAGCTCGTCACTGTGCCATGTGGTTGGTTGGTTGGTGATTTAATTTAATATGAATTCCCCACTAATGTATCGGAAACGCACATATTTCAGAGGTCCTTGGCCGTGGCATAGTACCAGGAGCACACCGAAATAGCGGGTAATCAGTTCCGTCTGTTTGGCTCTTCGGTCATGTCCCATTTGCGGCAATTTCCAAAGGAATTTATCTTAGACAGCGTCTTCATCCATACAAAACTCAAGATCAGCACACCACCGTACCAAAAAGTAAAGAAACAAACAATTAAGCAAGCGGATAAACAAAGCAAATGCTTTGCGCTTTTCAGTGTGTGTGCTATATTTGAATCCTCGTAAAAAATACAGTTAAAGTAAGCGACACTTTTAGAGCTCTGAAATTTTCACGATTAGCTTGAGAAAGATAAGTAATTTAAGGCACGTTGTAAAAATGAATCAATTTAAAATGAGAAATATGTCAGGGGTGGTATTAAACAATTGAACCTTTTTGTGTTTGCGCATAGTTTGATAGGTTTAGTAATTACCAGTCTAGTAAGAAAAGCTTTGTAGATACCCAGAAGTCTAGAGACCAAAATTACAAAGGAAAAATAAAATGAATAATTTGAGGTACCTATTACGCAGAACGTTTGGGATCATTTTCTTCGCAAAGTGGCATGAAATTGCATAAACACATGGCACGATCGAGTGAATCATAGTCGGGTTACGTCAAGAATCAGAATAACAGAAGAGTATGTTTGAATGTGAATGAAGTAGGGATCGTGTGCCAGTACAGAGTTGTATGGCGGTCTATCCCCTCCGCCTACCCCTTGAGAAAAATAGCGTAAAGATTAGAAGCTGAGTTAATAAATTAGTACTAAAATAAGTACAAATTTTATAAAAGAGTATTGATTTATTATTTTTTTTTGTTCATGTTTCATTTGTAGAACTCCATTTTAATTCAAAGTTTTTAAAACATAATAAATGATTTTTTAACTAAACAATTAACAACCATCACGCCGTTTGCCGCAAGGGTAGGCAGAGAGGACGGATCGCCAAACAACTCGGTCTTGGAACACACTCCTTGCTTCATTCACATTCATACATCGTCTCATACATACTTTTTTCTATTTCTGTATAAATGGCCCGACTCAAGTATTTGTTTCACGCAAGATTTCTTCCTCGGGCGTCCCCGGCTTTTTCCATTCACATTCGCGTCAAATATTCTCTTTACACTCCTTTCTTCGTTCATCTGCTCTACATGTCCAAACCATCCAAGCGTCTCTTTCTTAATCTTACTCATCACACACGAACGTGAATAGTTTTAACACACATTTGCCTCAGAGATCTCATTTATACAGCATTCAGTATACTTTCATCCTTCATCTGCATATAAATTCGTGGTATTTTTTCATTACATTAAAATAATTTTTATTATTCATTTTTCTTAGGATAATAATAATTGGACGATTTGCATAGCGCCGTTTTTTGTGAAAAATCACCTCAAGGACGCTGTACAAATATTACTTCATATTCTCCATCTAGTTATATACGAACAGATACAGAAAAAAACATACTTACCTGGCAGGTCGCTTCAGATGAACACAGTTTTATTAAAAAAATCTCAGAAAAGATTTGATTTTCACAGTTGCCATTTTATCATTCTTTTCTATTGATGTTACATTTATTAGAAGATTGGTGCCACAAGAAGAGATTGTATTAATTTGAAGTATTTAAGTCATGCGGCAGTTCATCACAGGCTTTAGATCCTGATACTCCGAAAGCACAATCACCGAACTAAGTATCAGGTGTGAAAATTGGTTCCTTCAACCTCCCGATAGCTGATGACGCTGCAGACCTAAGGATGGACTGTTATGGACGGCCACTGATAAGTAGGTACTTAGTAATAATACGTCCGAAGTTGCATCGACCAGTGAAGTACCCACTTAAAATAATTTAAGAGAATCGATTTATCAATAGTGTCTCGGATCGGTGATAGGTTAAAATTCACGAAATTTATATGTCCCATTTTAAAACAGAAAAAGGTGCCGAAAAGTGGTCTGTAATCGCATGCGAATTATTTATGACCGCCGTTTTCCTCGAACTAAGATAATTATAGTGCTAAATTTGGCATTAATTAATGTCATACAATTATCACTTCCCAAAAATCCCACACAAAAAAGCCGGAGAATAAATTTGTAAGTACGAATATTTTCAGCTTTCGGAATAAAGAGCGAAAATCAAAATCATCTTTTAGAAAAGTCATACAATATAAAGAAAAGACAAAACCCATATTTTAGAGATAGGTCGTAGATTAGATACTAGGTAGGTACCAAACTGTAATCTATAAATTGAAATATATGTGTTATTTTCTAATTATATTAGGTAAGGTCATTTTGTAGAGATTTTTTTCATCTTTTGATATTTGTACTTTGCATTTGATTATTTATACCTCTAGTTTATTCTAAATTGTGCATCTAAGTGAGTCTACTGCTCCGAGTATTTTATGTCTTTCCATATACGAGTATATATATTTGGGAAGTATGTTCACGAGAGATGGAAAGACTGATAGGGATATTGAAAGAAGGGTGAATGCAGGCAACTCCATTAATGGAGGACTGAACGCGGTTGGCACTAACAAAAAGTTGTCCAAAGAAGCGAAGCTAGCAGTCCACAATGGAGTGCTGATACCAACCCTGATGTATGGCAGTGAGAATGGAATTGGCAGAAGAAGGATGAAAGTAAACTGAATGCCGTAGAAATGAGATCTCTGAGACGAATGTGTGGTAAAACCATGTATGCAAGACTGATGTAAGCGTAATGATTAAGATTAAGAAAGGGACGCTTAGATGGTTTGGGCATGTAGAGCGAATGAACGAAGAGAGGAGTGTAAGGAGAATATATGACGCGAATGTGAATGGAAGAAGAAGCCGGGGACGCCCGAGGAAGACATGGCACGATCAAGTGAATCAAATAATCGAGTCGGGCCATGTCAGAAGTCGGAATAACAGAAGAGAATGTATGACGCGTTGTATGAACGTGAATGAAGATGCCAAGATCGAGTTGTTTGGCGGTCCGTCCTATCTGCCTACCCCTGCGGGGAAATGGCGTGATGGTTAGTTAGTTAGTTTATACTATAATAACAGATATACTTTGATATGGATTATTATATTAAGTTATAAGTTAGATAAGGAATATCATACCATGCCGTAATATGTTAAGTTATAAGCTAGATTGTAGTATGTTATGGTAAGCTACAAGTGTGTTAAGCTATATTTTATTGTGCTATGTTATGTTAAGTTTAGTTATGGGTAGTTAAGTAGTCCGTGGAAGGGAATGGCCGACCCAGGTGTCGATGAGGCTCGCTATCCATCACACCGCCAACCCTTCGTTAGCGCGAAGAGGAGGAAGGAACGTGAACAATGTCGAATTGGCACGTGGAATATCAGAGGAGGAATGGAAAGAAAGATGAATGAACTATGTGATACGATGGGAAGGAAAAGTCTGGATGTACTCTGTATAACAGAGAGTATGAAAAAGGCGAGCGGTACGATGCAGCATAATGACACGCTCGTCATCTGGTCTGGGAGATCAGATACAGACAGGGCTTGTCAAGGTGTTGCAGCGTTACTGTCTCCTAGAATGGTGGAATGTATGTTGCAATATGAATGTGTAAGTCCGAGAATAATGTGGGTCAGATTCAAAATCGGGTTGACAAGAGTGTTTTTAGTTATATGCTATGCTCCTGTCAACTCCGAAAGCGATGAAGTGAAAGATGATTTTTGGACTGGTGTGAGCGATGTGATGAGATTAAAAATATGAATGAAAGGATTATAATGGCAGGGGATTTGAATGGGTGGGTGGGTATTAGAAGGGATGGTTTTGAATCAGCTTTAGGTTTATTTGGGGATAAAAGAACGAATGACAATGGAAACAGAATGCTTGAAGTATGTTTAGAGTGGAACCTATTTGTATCAAATACTTTTTTCAATCATAGAGGTATCCATCAATATACGTGGGAAAGAGGAAATGAGAGGTCAATGATTGATTTTGTAGTAATTGACTCTAGGTTGAGAGCCGTCACCGCAGACACCAGAGTTTTCAGAGGGGCTGAGATAGAAACCGACCATTTCCTGGTTGTGTCGAGAGTAAACCTCTTCCGCGGCTGGCGCTCTAAAGTGAAAACGGTGTCGACCTCAACTAGAGTCAAAATAGAAAAATTGCAAAACGATAATGTAAGAAGTAAGTATGAAAATTGTGTAGAGATGAGACTGAATGATAAGGTAATGGACGGTCTAAGCATAGACGAAACATGGGACCACATAAAAGTGAGCCTCTGTGAATCTGCTAGAGAGGTATGTGGAATAAGTACGCAAGGTAGAAAGAAAGGTGATGCATGGTGGGATGATGAGATTAAAGCACTGGTCTCAGAGAAGAAGAAAGCGTGGTTATTTCTGATAGCGGCTGGCAGTGCTTCTAGCGAAGAGAGGGATAGAGCGAAAGAAGTTTACAAGGGATGCAAGAAAAGAGTACGTGATGGAGTGAAAGAACGAAAGAAACGCCTGGAAGAGGAAGAGAGGATCAAAATGACAAACCACTTCCAAGAAAATATTAAACTATTTTGGAAGGAGGTCAAAAGGTCACGGAATGGTCCAGAAAGTGGATGTGTGAAAGTGGATGTGTGAAAGTGATAAAATCGAAAGATGGAAAAATGTTGACGAATGAGAAAGAAATAAAAGAGAGATGGATATAATACTTTGAAGAGGTCTTCGAAAACAATCCGAGTGATAGAGATTCCAGTGGCGAGTCAGGTATGAATGACGATGGAGTGAATGTTCCCAAAATCAGCATGGATGAAATTAAAAGATTAATTAAATGTATGAAGAATGGTAAGGCTGTTGGTTTCGATAATATTGCTGCTGAATACTTTAAAGGAAATAGCCGTATAATTCTCACATGGTTATGCAAACTTTTTAACCAGTGTCTAGAAGAGGGTTACACCCCATTAGATTGGAGAAGGGCTGTGATCATGCCTCTATACAAAGGTAAAGGGTCACGCATGGAATGTGGAAATCACAGGCTATTAGCCTGCTAAGTTCAGTTGGTAAGCTGTATGGTAGGATATTGATTGAAAGGGTACAAATGAAAACAAAGGATAAAATATGGGACGTGCAAGACGCATTTATGAGTGGAAGGGGTGCATGGATCAGATTTTCTCGTTGCGTATGCTCACAGAGAAGTTTCTGGCAAAAAACAGAAACTTTTCTCTGTTTTTGTAGATCTACAAAAAGCATACGACAGAGTTGACAGAAAAAGTTATGGAAGGTGTTGTCTAAGTATGGTGTGAATACAAACCTTATACAGGCAATCGCATCGCTGTACGAAGGAAGCGTTGCATGTGTTAGGGCAAACGGTGATTTTACGGGGTGGTTTGACATCACAAAAGGTGTTAAGCAAGGCTGCGTAATGTCACCGTGGTTATTCAATCTATACATGGATAATTGTATGCAAGAATTGAAAGAGGTAGGCCTGGGCGCGAAAATGAGTAGTCTGCAAGTATGTTGCCTGTTGTATGCTGATGATGCGGTGCTGATTGCTAACAGTATGGAAGATCTTCAGTCCCTCGTATCTGGGATGAACGAAATATGTTGAAGAATGGTCTAATGATGAATATAAGTAAGTCTAAAGTCATAGTGTTTGAAAGAGAGAGTACGGAAACGGTGCGCAATATAGTTGTGAATGATGAATACTTGAAGCAGATCGATGAGTTTGTGTATTTGGGAAGTATATGTACGAGAGATGGAAATACTGATAGGGATATTGAAAGAAGAGTGAATGCAGGAAACTCCATTAACGGAGGACTGAACGCGGTTGGCGCAAACAAAAAGTTGTCCAAAGAAGCGAAGCTAGCAGTCCACAATGGAATGTTGATACCAACTCTGATGTATGGCAGTGAGGCAGAGAAACTGGAAGAGGAAGGATGAAAGTAGACTGAATGCTGTAGAAATGAGATCTCTGAGACGAATGTGTGGTAAAACCATGTATGATCAGTGAAAAATGTTGAGATTCGTAAAGAATGCAAGGCTGATGTAAGCGTAGTGAGCAAGATTAAGAAAGGGACGCTTAGATGGTTTTGGGCATGTAGAGCGAATGAACGAAGAAAGGAGTGTAAGGTATATGACGCGAATGTGAATGGAAGAAGAGGCCGGGGACGCCCGAGGAAGACATGGCACGATCAAGTGAATCAAATACTCGAGTCGGGCCATGTCAGAAGTCGGAATAACAGAAGAGAATGTATGAGGCGTTGTATGAATGTGAATGAAGCAAGAAGTGTATGCCAAGATCGAGTTGTTTGGCGGTCCATCCTCTCTGCCTACCCCTGCGGGGAAACGGCGTGATGGTTAGTTAGTTAGTTAGTTAGTTAGTTAGTATAAAGCGCACTTGCGGTGAACCTTCATAAAACTGCGCTATAGAAATTAACTCTTATTATTATTATTATTATAAATTACAATATCTTTGCATAACTCAAAATGAAAAATACAATATACGCAGAGAAAACAAAAATGTCCGAAAAGTTTTACTAGCCTACAAAAATGCATGAAATAGAATTTGGTTAAGTTCCTCTGGTAGGTGGTTGGAGAGTCCATGAGGTGATCTTTATTATAACAATACATGACTCGAAAGGAAAAATATAACATAAGTACATATATTTTATGTAAATAAAATTTAATAATGAAATTATTAAGTTCTGCAAGTATTTTATTCATTTAAATTTTTTTATTGTGACGGAATATAAATGAAAACAAAATAAATCACATAAGAAAACATTGTCATTTGAATGCGGGGAAAACTCATTATAAATGTAAGTACCTCAAAGAAGGGAGAAATTTAATTATTTTAACTAAATTGGTTTTACCGGTAATAAATAATTTTAAACACCGTCCAATTGTATGGGAGCAAATAAAATCATATAAGTAAGTTGTCACAACGTGGCCCAACCACAGTTTGAAAATGACATTGAATGCCGAAACAGGTGTCACAATAATAATTTTTTTTTTTTTTTTGAAATTAAATTAAAAAAAATAAATTAAATGGAGTTCTACGAATTAAACACAAAAAACAATTAATATAGTAAGTAAAAATGTCCAAAGATTATTGCTAGCCTACAAAAATGCATAAAATAGAAATACAATAAATTCCTTTGCTTGGAATACGCCCAAGAGGCGATATAAAAGAGCGTTATAAAATTACGTATAAGAATAATATTTAATATTATTTTTTTCGAGAAAGAAATAGAGTATGTTCTGGGCATAGTACAATGTAAACTTGGCAACCCACCGTTGAACTAAATTATGAGGATAGATTAAAGAAACAGCATTTCGGAGATGCGGCTTTGGGAATTGAGTCCATTCATAAACTGGGATTTATCTGGGCTTACACATTTCAAATAAAGAACGGAGAAAAGGCGAGGTAGGTACCATTCCAAGCTTCATCATCCGTAAAAAGATCGGATAGGTTTGTTTTAATCCCGCTACAATCAGAGAAGACGTTTTATAAGATGTTCCATTGAAAAAAAGAGATAGATAATACGTGCATTTATGAACCTACGCACATTGATAAAAAAATGGGATAGATTTCATTACTCGTGAAAAAATTAAGGAACATGTTTTGTGAAGGGTGAGTAACAATTGAAACTGGATTAACCGCAATAAGTAAGTACTAGTACAATATATCCCTATCTAAATTATTTTCATTGTGTTTAGCTATTATGAGACCTTGGAGATTGGACATACCTTCAAGAATTGTACTTAGTAGTTGTAGCACAGGTGTAAATACTGGTATCAACATTTATCCAAAATTACTTATTTTTCAGAGAAAGATGGGGAAGTGCCTAGCTAATATTATTATTATTTTTTTTACATTGAAGAAGATAATATTAACAAATCTCAATGAAATATGAAAAAGAAAAATATACCATTTCCGCCATTTTTATTGATCTCATATCTCAAATTAAGAAATATTAATATTATCCTCAATTAATGAGGGTTAACCTTGGTCAATTAACCTGGGTCTTGAAGAGACTATTGTTATAGGAGGTAGGAAACACAGAGGCCGGCTATAATAATATGTTTATGACAGAAAAGTGTTAAAATTGCGAAAAGGAATGACCCAGTATACTTACCACAGCAGATCAACAAATTAGCGATGAGTCGTTCATGAACGAGTCGGTCATTGATGAGCCGTGAGCGTACGACGCCTGGTAAACTGTACCACGGCTCAATCGAACTGTGAATCTTTTTGACAAACGTTGGAACCATTTATGAAGGATTGTTTATTTATCTAAAAAGATCAACATATCTTAGATGTTCGATAGTATTCTTACGCATCTCTGCGATGACGCATCTTTAAATAAGATAATTTGTTCTAATTTGTTTATATAAAATCATCGTATATGTGTCTAATTTCTACAAGGCTAAAAATTACGCCCACGACCGTCGGACTTGCAATTAATATTTGGCGCCATGTCGCATCTTAAAGCAGTTGTTTTCAAGGATTCAAATATTCGTGTATAAAGATAAGAATAATTGCCGTATTTACACGTATGTAGGCACTGTGCAGTACGAAAACGGCGCCTGAAATTCTGGCATCTGAACGTTTTGTACCTACTCATATACGCTAGGAGCTGATAGTCATAGGAGTTGGGAGTCGTATGACCTGGAATATGAGCTCATGAATTGGGAGTGGAGTCACGTCCTGCTCTTAACAAAATGAGTCATGACCCATCGCGACAATAGATGGCAGTTTCTAACTCATTACAACAGATTCGAAAGAATAATAATAAATGATTGAATGTGGGCGATCTCTTTAAATCGACCTACAACAATATATTACTTTAACATCTCTTCCAAACGTGTTCTTCAAACAGAGAAACTCGTTTTGCGCGACAAAATAACACGATGTGACACATCCAAGATACTAAAACTAAAGAAAAAACAACAAACAGACTTACGGTTTACACACATTATATCATTAAAAGCAAAATATCTTAAGTGCTGGGCTATTAAACTTGGAAGATAAAAGTATTAGTAAGAACTATACATTATTATTAACACGTTTGAATTATGTTTTGTGGTAGGATCGGAAGACAAAGACGGTCTACAGAGTCGTCAAACAGAGACGCGAACGACAGAGTTAGCCTATAAGAGTTATCGTTATAAACAGATGCGAAATTAGATGATCGGTGACCACCGAGAAACTACTTAAATTATGTATACGGCGAACAGCTGTACAATTGTGATACCGTGTTGGAGTAGTCATAATAATAAGGTAAATAGTGCCTCGATGTTGATTTACGTAGTAAATGGAAAGAAATCAAATATAATGGTTCAGAACTGTCAATCATTTGTGAAGCTAAAAGTTTTAATGATTGAAAGTTCAAAGTTTTAAATATATATATTTTTTTAAATGATTTTTTTTTTAAATTTAATGTTAATCAAATTTAATAATGTTATTATTAAGTTCTGCAAGTATTTTTGTTTTTATTATTGTGCCAGCGGTTTCGGCGTTCAAGGCCATTTTCAAAATGCGGTTAATCCACATTGTGACGACTTATTTAAATAATTTCATTTACCATCCCCCCATTCTAATTTGGACGGGTTTTTAAAAATAATGATTTATTATCGGTAAAACCGATTTTGTTAAAATTCATTTTACATTTATAATGTGTTTCCCTGTATTTAAATGATAATGTTTTCTTAATTGATATACTTAAATGTGTTATTTTGTTTTGACAATGTGAACATACTGAGAAGCGATGAATATATAATTTTCCTTACTTTGTTAATTAATGTTATATTAGGATCATTCGTTTGTTTATTAATTTTTAATTGTAAATTTAATCCAAGACCCTTTCTTTCTATATGTAAGGGTTTAGGGTCGTTTTTGAATTTATTTTTTATATCCCTACGGTCGAGAATTGAACCTCAATCGACTGCTTGGAAGCCAATTACGCTAACCATTACACCACCAACTATTTTAATAACGGCGGCATAAATTCATTACAAGTACTGAAAATTTAAAATTACGTATCTATAATTGAATTTTAAAATTAGAATGTCACGTGTTACTCACGCCATGAAATTATATTATAATTTCTTGAAAGATTGGTATTCACTTCGTGGCGTCATTATTAACAAATGAATTAAAAATTACTTTGTAAAATCACCAATTTATTAATATATACATATCAACATGTTTCGAAAGCGAAGCTTTCCTCATCAGGATATACAGTAATGATAAACATAGAAAACAATAATGTAAGAATATACAAAATATCAACATAAACAAAAATTGATTAAGGTAGGTAAGTAATTAACTAAATATGTTAACAAAACATTGAATAACAAAATTTATATTAGAAATTAAAAAAGAAATTGTTTTTACTATTAATAATAGTATGAAAATAAATTCAAGAGATAGCTATTTAAAAAATATATTAATTAAATCATAATTGTCTATTAACACTTTTTCTAATTTCTAAAATTTCAAATTCGTCTCATTGTAAACCGGTTGTATTTGTGTTTAAAAATTTTAAACCTTTATTTATATAAAAAGAATGATTGATTTCCAAAATATGGTTGGTAAATTCAGAATAATTATTATAAAAACATGTTGATATACAAATTATTAATACCGTGGTAATTACAAAGTAATTTTTAATTCATTTACGAAATTATTATTTATATTATTACGTTCAAATGTGTAAGGAAGAAATACATTGGAATTTTTGGAATGGAAACAACTAGGTAGGTTTAAGTGTTATGAATGCTATTATTTTTACTTCACTTTCAAAAGGGCATCAAAATGAACGAAAAATATATATGATACAAAAGACTGGATATAATTTCCAAGTTGTTATGATTTTTTGAGTCATTGACCGCATCGGTGAATTTCAAAAATTGTTTACTGAAAATCTGTTCAAATTTCCATGGGAGCACAGAAGTATGCAGTGGGTAAATGACATGCACGGGTGTTTTTTTCAGTTCGGCGCCACATCTTAATTTAACGGGCCGTCACTGCCGGAGGAGGAGGTCGGGGGGAAGGAACACTCGGGTAATTTATGCCCTCCTAAGTGGCCGCTAATTCGGGAGGAGACGGGCGCATTCCCGCGGGGAGCGGTGCCGGGCAAATAGGCGAATAGATATGCAAGCAAAATGAGATAGTTTTGAGGCAAAATAACGAAGATTTGAGGCAAAATTGCTTGTATTCATGCCATTGAGAGCTCCGTTTAGGGGCACGAGATGGAAAATGCGACAGTTTTGAGGCATAATTGCTTGTGTTCCTGTTGCTGAGAGTTCCGTTTTAATCTTTATGCCCATTATTTTGGTCACTTACGAAGTAAATAGGCACAAGAGATGGAAAATGGGACAGTCTTGATGACAAATATCGAAGATTTGAGGCAAAATTCGTTGTTGGTAACTTTCTTTCTGTTAGTTCTGAGTAGTTTATGAGAAAGACCGCCAATTTTGAGGACAATCAAAGAAACGATTGATAATGGTCCTGCTGCTAAGAGGTCAGTTGTAACCCTTCTTTCTGATGCTTCCTTCGTTTGTGAGAAAGAGAGTGTTTTCAGCGGAATATGCTTTCAGTAGACAAATACGTTGTAAATATTAGTAAAACAATAACAATTTTAATAGACCAAGAAAATAACAATTATGAATTGATAGTCTAAACTGTCTACCAGGAAGAAATCTGATTGCTTGAAGCACTGGGATTATGATATTTGCACAGTTTTAACTGACTGGAATTATTACCATTATTACCATTATACCATTTTAAAAAAAAAAGGATATTTGCGCACGTTACAGAGTGGAAGATACTCTCAGTATCGCCCTGGTGAAAGACCACCATTCAGAATTGAAACGTTGCTTGACATGGCTTTTAGCCGTGTGTGGTGACGAGATCTGAATAGCCAGGTATTTCCCCACCTTCCCCTCCCCAATACCTTCAGCCTCACAACATTCCCGAATTGGGGATGCCATAGTCTCACTGGCTCCAGACGGTTGGGAGCAGTTGGGACTCTTGTGAGGTATTCATGTAATAAAAGGGAAATAATACATTTTGATTATAAGTGTCATTTTTTATTTTCTTCAATTTCGTCTTATAGTTACTAATTTTCCTTAGGTAGGTACTCAATCGCTTGTTTGGTTTTGAAGAAGATTATTTTTTTAATTAAAAATTTTCATAACACGTCCCCAATCACGTATGCACAATGAAATAATTTTGTTTCACAGAAATATAGCCGATATCTTAGCCGGAGTTGGGTAGAAATAGGTACTAGTCACATTTAGAAACGACTTGATGTCACTATATTCCGAGCATTAATTATGAAAAACACTGCAATCTATCAGCATAAAGATAACGAGGAGAAAAAAATTTGCGTTTTAAAAAAATATCTCACTTTCTTTATCATACAAGATATTGTACTCCCCACAAAACCATCGTCAAACCGATACATCCTCGCGAAACACTTGTATTTTTTAATACAACATATTTATTACTGAACTAAATAATATATATCTACATACTATACAAAAAGAAGAGTGTCCGGCAGTTTGTTTGTTTTTATACAAACTACAGTTCTATTCCGAGCTTGTTGAAATTTTGCACACTTGGCCGTCAAAACAGGAGGAAAGTCACGATTTCTAAAAAAAAAACAATGCTATCCCCCTTTCCCACCCTTTTATTTAAGCAGAATTTTGGTACTTCTTGATGAAATTTTTCACACTTGATCATAGAGCAAATAATACATAGCTATGTCCTAACAAAGGAAAGGGAAGAAACAGCAACCAAGTAAAAAGGTTCAGCTTGTTGAATTAACTGCCATACGATCTGAGATTGATTAAAGACTCGACAGAATTCAGAGCAAAACTCAAAACTCATTTCTTCGGAAAGTCATATACATGAATGGTTCAGTTGCATACCTAATTAACATGGCGAAGCTAGCCGTTAGTACCTACGTGGTAATTAACAGAGGAAAATAAACTTTTCATATTCCGCGACACTGTAAATAACTATAAATATTTGTAACTGTAAATAATTATTATCGAAAATCTCAAATAAAATAATGTTACAAATAAATACCTACTCTTCCTTTGCCAATAACCTTCTAATAAATATAATATCCATGACAAATAGGTTTTAAACAGTAACTACAACATCATGCAATGTGCAGTGTTTTTTTAATGTTGTGTCCTTTGCGTGCAAAATCATATCTTCTCAAGTGAAAACATTGTAATTAAACGTTTTATTATGGAGTGATCTGCCAGGTAAGTATGTTTCTGTATCTGTTTGTACATAATAAGATAAACCCTAGTAGTATTTGTACAGCGCCCTTGAGGTGATTTTTCACAAAAACTGTGCTATACAAGTCATCCAAGTATTATTAATATTATTATTACAAAAACCGAGTATTTAGTTTGGCCTTTTTTTAATAAATGTTTTGTAATTTGCTTATCGTAGCCTCAATCACGGGAAACAAACGAGAATGATTGCGAACTGAGCTGGTGACAAAATGGGTGTCACGTGACCATTGCGTCCAGCCATCAAAATCACACCTAGGGCAAGTCTATTAATTCTAACGTCAGTGCACTTCACGTTCAAAATAAGAGTAATAATGGTAGTGAATGTTAGGGTCCAAACCATTCACAACGCCGGATACTTCAGCTAGTTACATATAAAGAGAAAGACTCAACAGCTTCTAGGATTTAATTATAAAGCAGAACGTCGGTGGTTTTTAAAATACACCGCATTTCATATCAATCGTTAAAAACTCGACGGATTTAACGATGTTTTAATTTGTTTTATTTATGTCGGACCATTTTCTATGAGAAATAAAATATTTAAGTGAATTCTAAGAATGCTGTTAGAATGAGCACAGACGCCTACGAAACGATTTTTAAAACACGAAGATAATACACTTTTTCTTTAAATATAGTCAATTGACATATACTCTCCGAGGGAGGGGGTTGTTTTAAAATATTGAATAAAAAGTTTTCGCCTCCCTTCAAGCTAAGAATTGTTCAATTCCTTCTTGTACCTAGATTGAATGCAGTAGAAGCAGCTGATAATAATAATAATAATAATTGAATGATTTGTATAGCGCCGTTTTTGTAAAAATCACCTCATGGGCGTTGAACAAATATTACTTTCTATTCTTTATCTAATTATGTACAAACAGATTCAGAAAAACATACTTACCTGGCAGGTCGCTTCAGATGAACACAGTTTTATTAGAAAATTTAAGCTTAGAAATGATATGATTTTTACAGCTGATGTCTACAAGAAGGAATATATCCACTGACGTCAGCGGGAATAGGCTTGTCTTAACATCTCATTTCGACGGTTGGAGGCAAAGTTCACGTGACATCCATTTTGAAACCAGCCTAGTTCACTGCCGACCGACGGTCTCCGTGGTTGAGTGGTTACGATCCTTGGCTACGAATCCGGAGGTCTCGGGTTCAAATCCCGGTGGACGAGAGTAAAATTTTATTTGATCAATTTGTTTTATTTCACAAGTTATTTATTTCAAATAATATGTATTAAATTTGCAGCACGTTCCAGGATGGAAGATACTCCCAGTATCGCCCCGGTGAAAGACCACCATTCAGAATCGAAACATTGCTTGAAATGGTCTCGATTTCAAATCCCGGCGGGAGCGAGAAAATTTTTATGTGACTATTTCGTGCTATTTCACAAATTATTTATTTAAAATATTATATAGCATATTTGCGCCATGTTCCAGAGTGGAAGATACTCTCGGTATCGCCCTGATGAAAGGCCACCATTCAGAATTGAAACATTAATTAAAATGGCTTTTACTGTGTTTGGTGACCAGATCTCAATCTTGAACCCCCACCTTCCTCTTTCCTGTCTCTTCCCCTTCCCACTACCTTCCGCCTCACAACTTACCCCAATTGGAGATGCAATAGTTCCGCTGACTCCAGACAGTTTGGAGAAGTTGGAAAATTTGTGCAGTACTCAAATAATTTTTAGTTTCGCGTGATTAAGACAAGCACAAAACAAAAATCTGCTTTCCCAACTTTTACAGAAGTTTTCTGAAAAATTGATTTAAAAAGAGAGCTTCCCGTATTTTGACTGTTCAAGAAAGTACAACCTCCAATCGCATAGATAAACAGTGGTTCCACGACAGTCGGTATATTTAACTAACGACTGTCGTGGAACCGACGTCTTATAAACACAATAAAATAAGATTCCGTTCGAATGTATCCAAGCAAAAATAAATATAAAATAATTATTTTCAAGCGAAAAATGGACGTCTAAACCCATAAATTCTCCCTTAAATTAAGCAAAGCATAAATAGTTGGAGAAGAAGATAAAACTGTTGGAGCTTCGTATCTATTTAGTGAAATATTTTTGTAGAAATTGATTTTCCACTCTTTATCAAACACCTAAGTCTAATAGTACTAACAGTAAATAACTAATTACACCTGTATATAAAAAAGTATGTTTGTCTGTGTGTTCTCGATTTTATCGAAATTTACTAGACCGGTTTCGCTGAAAATTTGTTTGTTCTTATTAACGCCGGGAAGGTTTAGAGAGTAGTTTGAGTGAAATCCAATATGTAAAACTGTTGCTATAACGTTTTAAAAATTGTATGGTAAACATTATATTACTACGCTGTACATAGATATTTTGATTACAGCTATCGCTGAATGACAGCTGATAGCTGTCATCCTAGAGAACCGGAACCGCAGTTAAGCAAGAAGTCTTTAAGCCTAAGGAAAATGATAAGGAATCTTCCTTAAAAAGAAAGGGAACAGGCCTCCTGGTGAATGATGAAAAATCACTAAACAGAAACGAAGACTTCTAGGTGTATCGCGAAATACCATTAATGACTCACCAGAGTCGAAATGTTGTTTTAATTGTACTTAGTTAACTAACTAACCACCACGCCGTTAATCCGCAGGGGTAGGCAGAGAAGACGGACCGCCAAACAAGTCGATCTGGGCATACACTTCTAGCTTCTCCCATTCATACATTCTCTTCTGTTATTCCGACTTCTGACATGGCCCGACTCAAATATTTGATTCACTTGATCGTGCCATGTCTTCTTCGAGCGTTCTTGGATTTTTTTCTACTCTCATTCGTCTCATATATTCTCCTTACACTCCTGTCTTCTTTCACAATCTTACTAATTACGCTTACATCAGCCTTGAATTCTTTACGATTCTCAAAAATTTTCACACGATCATAGATGGTTTTATCACACATTTGACCCAGAATTACATATTCATATTTAGCGATATTAAACATTAAATGGAATATAATGTTTTTGTTTTAATATTTTTCTTAGTTTCCACAATACAATTATTTACATATGGTTCCGGAAATTAATTTTAAAAAATGTTGAAGTACCTATATAAAAATATTTTTCAGCGGCAATGGCTTTGAGACTCCATCTCGAAGCGTGGAACTTAAGCACAAAGCATTAGCGTTCAGATTAAATAATGATTATTGTACTACGCAGAGATTAATTGAACATGGATCAATACAGTAAGCGAGTCCATCACACCAGATGGGCCATCCATATCCGGCGCGTCACCGCTGCATCCGTGTCGACGGATGCATTTGACTTCGCTGCACTTTTGATCACGGACAATATTTATGACTGCATTACGCCCCGCACAGACTTCTGATGTCCTGATACTTAAATCGCACCGATAAAAGTGTACCATTAGCGAGATAATCATTATTTCATTTACATCTCGTTGATAGAGACTATACAAGGTGGGCCAATGAAATAAAAAGAACCCCTTCTGATGGCATTAAAAATTATTAATTTATTTATTATATTGCATACGCCCTATTTGGGCTTTTACATATTTTGTGTAAAAATTCAAATTACAATAGTGAAACAGGTTCAAAACACATCACAGTAGGTACATAGATAGCCTTCACGAAATACAACAACTAAATATTAATGCCTTACAAACAAATTCAGCAATAAAATCGTATAAGTACAACCATATGATTTGAAACAAAGGCGAATATACAAAATACACAGGACATTCATTGTATTTACGTTCCGTGCGGTTGAACATGTATCTACTACGAGTATATCTGAAAAAGCATTACCTTCTGTGTGAAGTCTAGGTACAAGTGAATTTTTTAATGACTCGGTCCTGAAATTATTGTTACAGTTGAATAAAATTTTTAAACGAGTAGTTCTAGTTGAAATGTTAAATTTAATTAAACTGACTAATTATCAAGGTGTTTGATGTTCTGCTACTGCTACTAACACTAAAGATATTTCTTGGTATTTCTTTCGCCATCCCCTCTTTAAACCATATTAATTCCGCTATGTCAAATTTACGACAATAGGGGGAGCAATTCAATCATTGCATCGGTCGCAACTCAAAAACCAAATATTTATGAGATCCTACTATTCAATTGTTGGTAATTCAATCTATACATAGATGCAGGAATGGTATGCAAAAATTGAAAGAGGTGGGTTTGGGCGTGAAAATGTGTAATCTGAAAATACGCTGCCTGCTGTATGCTAATGATCCGGTGCTGATTGCTAACAGTATGGAAGATCTACAGTCCCTCGTATCTAGGATAAACGAAGTATGTACCTATTAAGATGATCTAGTCAAGGTGTTTGAAAGAGAGAGTACGAAAACACTGTGAAATATAGTGAATACTTGAATATTGTGAATTTTTTAATACTTGGGGCAGGTCGATGAGTTTGTATATTTGGAAAGAATGTTTACGAGAGATGGAAAAATTGAGATGGATATCGAAAGAAGGGTGAATGGACGAAACTCTATTAATGGATGACTGAACGTGGTTGGCGTTATCCAAAATAATGTTCAAAGAAGCGAAGCTAGCAGTCCTCAATGGAGTGCTGATACGAAGCATGATGTATGGCAGTGAGGCATGGAACTGGCAGAGGAAGGGTGAAAGTAGACTGAATGCTGTAGAAATGAGATCTCTTAGGCGAATATATGGTAAAACAATGTTTGATCGTGTAAAAAATGTTGAGATTCACAAAGAATGTAAGGCTGATGTAAGCGTAGAGAGTAAGATTAAGAAAGGAACGCTTAGACGGATTGGGTATGTAGAGCGATTGAACAAAGAGAGGAGTGTAAGGAGAATAAATTAGGCGAATGTGAATGGAAGAAGAAGCCGGGGACGCCCGAGGAAAACATGGTAATAATAACAAAAGCTAATCTATGAGACGATGTATAAATGTGAATGATGCAAGAAGTGTGTTCTAAGACCGCGTTGTTTAGCGGCCCGTCCTCTGCCCACCCCTCTGGAGAAACGGCGAGATGGTTAGTTAGTACTATTGTACGGGGAAAATGTAACATCGTGTATACATATTAAGCCTGTGTGATTAGTTCTCATAACTGACAATAACTCAAAAGCATAAAATTATCGTAAAAATAAAATAAACCAGATCTAGCTATCTTTTAAAAATATTTTTTTATACCGTGTCAGCAAAGTTTTGGGTAGGGACTCGTAGTTACAAAAAAACAGAAAGAATCGAATACCTTAGCTACTCAACTGTGAATTACCTACGTTAATCAGTGTCAATAGAATAAATAAGAGTATCATTACATTGATTTATGTACATCCCACATCAATACCAGCGAAGGACTAATCTTGTACATCACAAATCACTGCTACATCTACATTCATACACCATTTTATGTACAGCACCGATAATTTCCGACTTCCCGCCATAAATCAGAAATGTCGTCTCTCTGTGTGTATTCGAGTATCGCCGCGACATCTTACGTTAAGTGGAGTAGGTACTCATTTAGAAAAAGATATTTAGGTACTTACTCTTTCGAAATTCAAATAAAAAAACCATTTCAAAGTGGCGGCGCGCGTTTCAAATCAAAGAAGAGCAGAAATTTCCGATGGAATTTTTAGAATGGGATCATTATCAAAGGTATGATCTAGTTTTTTGAACGCGACAAGTTTAGTGCTGCAAAACAAATTTGGTCTTTGATATTCTTTAGTGACGGCCTTTGTTCTATGACCAAAGGTAGGTTGCGTGTAAGTTTTCAAACTTGTGTATTATTGTGCAGTGAATATTCTAAAATAACTGTTTTATTATAATTTTCCGCTGATTTTTATGGCAAACTGAATAAATGAGCGTAAAAGTTCCTTACTAAATTGGGTATCCTTACAAACAATGAATACCGTTAAAAACGTGTGCTAGATTTAAAGATTATATGTCTGATTCTGACTATCACAAATGTGTAGTTTAAAATTATAATTATTGATTTAAAAAACGATCTAAAACTATATAATGAAACCTCGTTATGATGTAGATAACGCCGCTGGACGGTAAGACGGCTGTCACCGACGTTGGTCGGCGTGACGTCAATAACGCCATATTCACGAACAAAAACGAACTTGTTTTGATGGAAATTCAAAAATGACACGTTATTTTTTTCTTAATTTTTATCGACAATTTAAAATATAGATATAAAATATCCTATTCATGGAAAAAAAAATACGGTTAGAAATTTGTGTTTATGGTTATTTTATTATTTTTCGTTTACAGTAACTTCACATAGGAAGCCCTGAGGGAAATAATTTCCCTAAATAATAATAATAGCCGGATGATTTGTATAGCGCCGTTTTTGTGAAAAATCACCTCAAGGTCTATATCACCTTTGGGGATGCTGTGAGAAGGGACTTTTAGAGGATAGGAAGGAGTGAAACTAAGTCTTGAAGATACCCATGTTGTACGTGGAGGAAACACAGAGGCCGGCAGATCATTTCATAGCTGAGCTGGAACAAGTCGTAGAAGCGACCCGTTCTTGTGTGACAAATGTCAACAGTCCACAAATGTTGGGCGCGCGCATTTTCTTTAGGGAAGGCACAGCTTTCAGCCTTTATGGACTGCACGCCACTGCTGGTTGGCGTGTACAGGTTACAGACAACTATACCAATGATAATTTATTTCAATTTATTGGAATGACTTATTGGAGCTTGTAAACTTTAATGAAATATTTAATCATCGAAGAAGAAAACATTAACAAATCTCAAATGAAATACGAAACAGAAAAAACCATGGAAAATAAAGAAAATTTGTAAGTTTTTCATTTGAAGTATGATATCGATAAGAATGACTTAAAATAAACAGGTGTCATTAGCTCAGTGGTTAGAGAATTTTGCCGGAAGAATAGAGGTCCTGGGTTCGATTTCCAGATGCAACTGATGTCTTTTTAGTTCTGTGTCTTTTCATTTGAGATTTGTTAATATAATTTTTTTAATTTATTTTTTGTATAATATTAATTATATACAATAAGAACTGGTACCCTCTAAGCCTCTGCAAGTAGCTTGTCAGCAGGAGTTTAGTTGTACAATGTTATTTAATACAACAATAAATAACAATCATCATACAAATGTAGTGCAAAATTAGAATAATATAGGTGCATACATGTTGTGATCAATCTGTACAAGCTGTAAAAAATATTTTTGAAAAAAAAAAGAAAACAGCATAACAGTTTTGTTATAGAGATACTAGAGTCCAATTTCATAATATTGATTTAAATAATATTATAAAAATATCAATATTATCATATAAAAATACGAAAATATCAGCAAGTATCAAACAAATTGAGAAATAAAAACAGTAAGGATAGACTTAATATAATAGTAGGACCTAAATAATTTTAAGGATACCCGCGACTATCAAGGAGATGTACTATTAAGGAGACCATCATATTTGTTCAATAGACAATGTAAGAAAGAGCAAAATAGCGTAAATACAGCAGATATCTTTTCAATGATTACGTATTTTGCAAATTTGGGTGATCTACGGCACAGTCCCAATGGTTCCTGGCAGACAAATAAAAACTTCTGTGAGATAGGTACAAAATCAAAATTGAAACATCTCAAGCATTAAAATTTAGTGGAGAGATAGTAGGTAGGGTATTAAAGATTTGAACACAGTTTCCAAAGTGAAGGCGAATAAACTGGTCTGACAAATGTAAGATTCTGCTTGAAACTGGCAGGGATCATTTTTATAGCATCGTTATAGATAAGCAAAGAACTTCATTAAGTTTTGCATATTTTTAGTCTTCCGCAAGTATTAAATATAATTATATTCAGAAGTCATGTTGAGAAGTCCTCTACGACAAGCTGCGAAGAAAAGATTGTCAGACAAATATGGTAATTACTCAGGGGTAAACAAAACTAAATTTTAGAAACAAAAAGCTTTCATCACCTAATTCCTATTAAATAAGAGAACCATAGAAAGGCTTCTGGAGCAATATAATAACGCGTACCGTATGATATTCGGACTTCCGAAGCACTGCAGTGCCTTCTCTATGTTCGCAGAAGGGCGAGTTCCCGGGTTTAAAAAAAACTCAAATAAATACCCTTTATCTGACTTTAATGGTGAATGTAAGTAAGTCTAAAGTCATGGTGTTTGAAAGAGAGAGTACAAAAACAGTGTACAATATAGTAGTGGTGGGCGAAGCGGTTCGGTTTAGTGAGCCGGATCACTAAATCAACTCTCTGTCAAGACAATCCACATGAAAACTGGACGAAAAAAGTATCGTGTAAGTGCGTCTTAAGGACGTCGTTAGGAGGACCAAGGGAGCGAGGAAGAGGGCATGGTGCGGGGGGACGCGAACAATCGAGCCGGATCACCGAACCGGTACACTACAAAGAGCTGATTTAGTGATCCGGCTCACTAAAGCGAGCCGCTTCGCCCACCACTACAATATAGTTGTAATGATGAATACTTGGAGCAGGTCGATGAGTTTGTGTATTTGGGAAGTGTGTTTAGGAGATATGGAAAGGCTGATATTAAGAAAGGGACGCTTAGATGGTTTGGGCATGTAGAGCGAATGAATGAAGAAAGGAGTGTAAGAAGAATACATGACGCGAATTTGAATGGAAGAAGAAGTTGGGGACGCCCGAGGAAGACATGGCACGATCGAGTGAATCAAATACTTGAGTCGGGCCATGTCAGAAATCGGAATAATAGAAGAAAATGTACGAGACGAGTCCGCTATAAACTACACACGGCTTACTTTTTGTCAAAGAGCAGTGCCCGCCACGGATAGCGATAGATACGGAGCTTTTAACCGGCAAAAAAATAAAACATGATCAATATTTTTCATTGATAAATGAAACCTGAACGAAACCGGGTTGTAACTAATTACTCTTCTTCAGACGGTGGAGGAGAGTTGGCAATGGTCAAAAATGGAATGCTGAGGTTATCCAGCCAGTCGCAGTCGATGGAAGGGGGCATTCTTCTACGAAGTGCGATCAGTTGTTTGGTTATGTTCACATTTACGCAATAAGAAACTCCAGTAAAAAATATAATGGATTTAAAAATACATATTCATATAGATCAGCAAAATCCGATTCTGGATATAAAACTTTTTTATATATAATATACGTAGTATTTATAAATCGTTATTTAAACGTTAATAAATAATCCTCTCGTCAAAACACCTTGTTACGTTGGTGCCACTACATGTGGAACGTTTGACGTCACGTGCGCATTCTGTTTTTGGATTAGTATGGAGATTTTTAGTTTTCGATTTTGATTGGTATTTTAAATACGTATTTTTTTTAGTTTTGTCGTAATTTTAACTTAATTTGGGTGACTTTAATTTCTATAATTGTTGTTCAATATAAAAAAAAAACTATTATTAATGAAAGAAATTAGGGTATTCCTGATCAAACCAATTATCAATACAGCTATTATGAGAATATTAATGCTCAATACTATTATTATTCTTTGAGTTAAATTTTCTAAAATAGGGTAGATAATTTTATTACTTATGTTTAGTTATGGTTTACCATGAATAGAATATAAAATGATTTACAATAAAGCTCTTCCATGTTTTGACATTTGACATTCAAATCTCTAAACTGATCAAAAACCGACCGGCCAAAGATTTGTAGCGTTTTGACAGGCTTTGAAAAATTGAAAACTAACTTTTAAAAAAAAAAGATTTATACCGGTATTTAAGATTCAACATTATTATTGATAAAAAAAATATTTAAAAAATTCGACTAGAGTTCCTTATTCAAAATCGTAGTCAGTGGAGTAACCACCTACTAATTTCTTAGAAATGAATTTTCTTTATATTTGCGTAGACCCACGAAGACTTAAGTCCGGAATAACTTAACAGTAGCGTAATAACGAATGGTAGATATGTGAATTCCAGAACACACGATGAATAAAACATATGACTTCATTTAAAATCGCTAGTATTATTACGGGAGCTACTTCGTATTCCGTGGTGGCGCCAGCTGGTGAGATAAAATGCTAATATGGAAGAATTCAGGAACCAGAATGAAGATGAATAAAAACTACATCATAATAATTATTGCAAGACAAAAGCGTAGGTAAATGACATGGGATTGGATTGTTGGGTCTCGTAGAAGCAGGGCCATCGACAGATAAACAAAATAATAATAAATAACTAACTTAATCTAGCCGTACACTTCTGGAGGTGAAATTAACGTGACACCCATTTTGGCACCAGCTTAGTTCACTGCTGTCCATGTTTGTTTCGCGTGATTTTGACTGCGGTAAGCAAACTACAAAATATTTATAAAAAGGTCAAACTATATATCTAACAAAATATTGGGTTTTTGTATACAAGCTTTTTATTTTGTTGTGTCTTATTTAAATTGGCGGCACGCCTATCTCGTCTCTTTGTTTTTGGTTTCTTCGCCTTGCGTGTTAGGGCATCTTTATGTATTATTTGCTCTGTGATTACGTGGATATTTCATATAATAGGTGGTGGCGTGCAGTCCATAAAGGATGAAAAGTTGTGCCTAGATTCGGAAAATGGCTGGGAAACTATTTTATCATATTGTAATGTGTGAGTTTACAAAAAGAAAGTCAATTAAATGAAAATATAGATCGGCACCTAAGCAACTTTCATCATTTGTCAACCCGGCAACAATCATCCAAATAAGATAATGTTAAAATCAGCCTTTTTCAAGGCTAGCAAAATATTCAACGTTATGCAATTACAATCGAAAAAAATGCAACTACCTTTGGTCATAGAGCAATGCACGCCACTGATAATAGGTAGATATATCGTCGCTTATTATATTAATTAAAAAAAAACGTAATATTGGCCGTACAGGTCTTATTTTTCATTGTAGAGTCACGTGACCCAGATAGATCTAGGCAGAAAAAAACCCCGTGGAATGGTGTATACAAAGCATTTTCATGGGTAGTGGCGGTTACAGCTGTATTGCTTTCTCGCGACGAGATATATATGTATATATGAAGGTGATGTAATAGAGGGAACGAGAGCAGTAAAAAGTTGCACCCGAATAAATAAATTATAGGAAATAAGTTTATATTTGGAACTTACTTAGATATCTACCGCCTGTGGTAGGTACCTAAATTTAAAAACTTTTATCGTCGTATGATCTTCGAAAAGTATATGATTAAATTACGGGCCGTTAGTTCGAAATAAATGTTTTGTAAACGAAGGAATTCGGACCCAAAATAAAATACCACACTATACGGCATTTTATCGATGGCAGTTTCGGATTCCTCTGTACCTCTTCGTTAAATAAAAAAAAATAAAAAATACAAGTTGAGTCGCCCCTGCCGCCATACATTGTGACTACCATTGAATTATACGTATACGTGCGGAGGATATAGGATTGTTTTATTCACGAGCAGTGTGGATTGTGGGAGGAGTTCTCTCTCCTCTCTCGGGTCGATACGACTTCCCCTTCACGGCTCCGTACATCTGCTCCGGCTATTTCTGTGAGGAGGACCAGTGGAGGGGGTTGACTCCGCCCAGCTATCCCCTCCACCACCCCTCTCCCCCGCTCCGACCAAAACCGGTTGTCAGTCTCAAACCAAACGCGATACAGTTGGGAAGCCGAGCGAAACGCCAACAAAAACGAAACAGATATGAAAAACGCGGAGAATGGGGAATTTTAATCGCTGCTTCAAAATTACTTAAAACAATCACATTAATTAGCGAAGGCATTCATTGAATTAGCCGTCATGTTGGTTCCGGCGGACATGATGGCGGCGCAGTCCAAGATGCTCTACCAACTAAATAAATACTACGCGGAAAGGGTGCAAACGAGGATGGGGCAAATCTCTAAAACCATCAGGGAGGTCTGCAAGATTGTCCAGGACGTCTTGAAGGAAGTGGAGGTTCAGGAGCCGCGGTTCATCTCCTCTCTGACAGAATGCAACGGGAAGTACGAAGGCCTCGAGGTTATATCACCGGGAGAGTTCGAAGTGGTGCTGTATCTCAACCAGATGGGAGTGTTCAATTTTGTGGATGACGGGTCTTTACCAGGTTGCGCGGTACTTAAACTCAGCGATGGGAGAAAAAGATCCATGTCTCTTTGGGTGGAATTCATTACAGCGTCCGGATACTTGTCTGCGAGGAAAATCAGATCTCGCTTTCAGACGCTCGTGGCTCAGGCTTGCGACAAATGTTCTTATAGGGATTCTGTGAAGATGATTGCCGACACGACTGAAGTCAAGCTACGCATACGGGAGAGATACATTGTTCAGATAACGCCGGCTTTCAAATGCTCCGGCGTTTGGCCGCGCTCCGCGGCTCACTGGCCAATTCCGCACATTCCTTGGCCGCATCCAAATCTTGTGGCAGAAGTAAAAACAGAAGGTTTTGATCTTCTTTCCAAAGAATGCATCGCTCTTCAAGGGAAGCAGTCAGCCATGGAAGGAGACGCGTGGGTTCTTTCATTCTTGGAAGCAGAAAACAGACTTCTACAAGGAGGATGCAGAAGAAGGTGTTTGAGTATTCTGAAGACTCTAAGAGACAGACACTTGGATCTTCCGGGGAATCCTGTAACAGGGTATCACATGAAGACATTGCTGCTGTACGAGTGTGAGAAACACCCGAGGGAACTTGAGTGGGATGAAGCGAGCGTGGGTGACAGAATCAACGGGATCTTTCTCCAGTTGATATCCTGCTTGCAATGCAGGAGATGTCCTCATTACTTTCTTCCTAACCTGGACCTCTTCAAAGGCAAATCTCCAAGCGCATTAGAGAATGCTGCCAAACAAGTATGGAGGCTCACCAGAGAGATGCTGACCAACACTCGATCTTTAGAAAAACTGTAAATAATAAATGTTCTCAGATAATAATACATACCGAATAGTTCGATAAGAAATTAGTGGTGCTTCTATAATCAACCAGTGATCGAGTTTAATTTCACTCGTGCAGTTTTCTCTAGTCACAAAACGAGAAATTAATTTAATTTGCAAAGCAAAATGACTTTATTATTCTAGTCAAGTTATTTATTGTTGTTATTAACATTTTTTGTTTCAACCTGTGATTTAAATCGTCGTTATTTAGTTGAAGGCGGACAAAGAATTCAATTACTGCAAAAAGTGGGCAGATTTAATTACGGAATATGAATATGCTTTTTAAAATTATACAGAGTATACGAGACATTCCACAAAGTAAATATTAAAACAAAAGTATAATTTTCTTATAATTTATACTTGTTTAAAATTATGTGTTATTAAATATTATTATTGGTATAATGTATACCTAACCAGATCTCATTTTAATGTTTTAAGCCAATGTGGCATTATTTTAAAACTTATATTTTAAAGCTATATGACATGATGAAACTATGTTTATTTTTTATACCTTAATGGCAGCTGAGCATTTATTAATGAAAATCAATGTAAATTCTTTCATAATGTTGTGAAATATGATATAATATTGTAAACATATACAGAAGTTTGTTATTTTAAGAAAATTATGCATTTTAATCTCCATTTTAAAACGTTAGTACTGACATATTTATTGGTTACAAAACTTTAATACAAAAGAAAATAAATTTATATTAAAAGTTATTTTATTTCATATTCTGCAGGTATCATTTATTGAAATTTCCAACAAACTTGTCTGATGCTGAAATGTTTTCAATAAATAGATATTTAACTGAATGTCCACGTTTCTTCTTATTTTAAATACAGTTGAAAATATTACGTATGTTTACGAGAGATGGAAAGACTGATAGCGGTATTGAAAAAAGGGTGAATGCGGGAAACTCCATTAACTGAGGACTAAACGTGGTTAGCGCTAACAAAAAGTTGTCCAAATAAGCGAAATTAGTAGTCCACAATGGAGTACTGATACCATCAACCCTGATGTATGACAGAGAGGCATAAGGTAGAAGTGAGATCTCTGAGACGAATGTGTAGTAAAACCATGCATGATCGTGTGAAAACTGTTGAGATTTGTAAAGAATGCAAGGCTGATGTATACGTAATGAGCAAGATTATGAAAGGGACGCTTAGATGGTGCGGGCATGTAGAGCGAATGAACGGAATAAGGAGACGAAAAAGAAGCCCGGAAGTCAGAGGAAGACATGGCACGATCAAGTGAATCAAATACTTGACTTTGTATGAATGAAGCAAGAAGTGTATGCCAAGATCGAGTTTTTCGGCGGTCCGTCCTCTCTGCCTACCTCTGCGGTGATTCGGCGTGATGGTTAGGTTAGTTATTTGAAAATATTTTTCTTTAATTATATATGCAGGAACCTATCAATGATTGCACGCTAACAATGAAGACTATAAAGTGTCACCTAGTACCTACCGATGCATGTTGGTATCTAGGTAGGAATGAGATAAGAAGGTAAACAAATCAATGATTTACTATAATTTAAGAAATTACAGGAAATTAAACATAGTCATAGGAATATGTAAAATTAAAGTATTTAGAAGTGCTAGTATAATTTGAAAATATATTAACTAGATATTTCGGTACGAAGGTACCTACCTGCCTAACATCTAATGATAACAGTTCTAGTAGAATCTTAATTGAATTATAGAAATTTCATAGAGTGATAATTTTAAGACAGTTATTTAATATGAAGTCGTAATTAAATAGATAAGACAATGTATGCAGGTGGATGAAGCAAGAGTATGACACAGGATAGAGTATTGCGGTATTCTCTCTGCTCAAAAGTCGCCAATGGCGTGATGACTAGTTTGCAAATTTTGTTAAGTTTAAAAGTACTTAAATACTAGTGGCGTGCATTGCTCTATGAAGAAAGGTAGGCTATGTGTTGTTTTTGAAATAGAGTATTTGAAAATGGAGATTTAACTATCATCTCCCGCTAATTGGTGTGGCCAAATAAACGAGCGTAAAAATTCCTTACAAAATTAATTGAAAAAAAATCGTTTTAATCAGAGATTTATTTTTATGAATCATTTTTCTAATGGTAGTCACAGTTTCTAGGGTACCTACCTATTTTCTGCAACCTTTCAAAGTATAGCTGAACTAACCGTCTTTCATCATCACCCCCGCAATATGGCGATATAGATCAGGGCGGTAGATACATCCTGAGCTCTGGTGAATTGACTTTAACAGGTAGGTACTTCACAACCTTCTTCTTCATATTTCTTTCCCCTCCCCACTCCCTTCAGTCTCATAACGTCCTCTAATGGAGGACCACTGACTCCGGACAGCTGGGAGCAGTTATGTCTTTTGTACGGTGCGTAAATAATCACATAAAAAAAATCATGATGTTCTATTTAATTTATTTATTATGTTTTATTTATTCACAATAACGACATTCTTCAGAATAGCCTTTCAAAATATCTAACCGAAGTAATACATACGATAACAAATTAATGGACGAGTATAAAATGCATCGAGAGCATCTCCCGTCCCGATCATATCTTCCTCTTCCTGTCCTCCCTTCCTTATTTTGTTTTTTTTTTCTAATAAAACATCTGTACTTAACCACTGTTAGCACAAGAAACTTTGTTGGCTCACCTTTTGTTAAACTTCCTCTGTATATAAATTTGTATTAAAAGCAGGTCTTACAAAACAATAAATAAAAGAGACAGGGCTAACTTAAAAAAAATACGTAGAAATATGAGAGAATAAATACATACCAACCGTCCAATCACGGTGTACAATAATTAATAGGTATTTAAAGATAAAATAAATATTCTCCTGTTTTAAAAATTATAAATATTTCAGATAAATAAAAACTCTTGTGCCAATAATCTTATAATAAATGTAACATCAATAGAAAAGGAGGATAAAATAGCAGCTGCAAAAATCATACCTTCTCTAAACTTAAATTTTCTAATAAAACTGTGTTCATCTGAAGGGACCTGCCAGGTAAGTATGTTTTTATGCATCTATTTGTACGTAATTAGATAGAGAATAGGAGGTAATATTTGTACAGCGTCCTTGAGGTGATTTTTAACAAAAACGGTGCTATACAAAACATTCAATGATTATTATTATTATTATTAATAATAAGTAACTAAAAACAAAAAATAAAAACAATAGAAAATAAGGTAGCGTCACGTGAAGTTGAGTGAAAACTAGAGATTCAAGAAATTTTGCAAATTTTGGGGGCTATTGCTAAATCCGAGAATGTCCATATAAATCTTGCTACTATAGTGGATGTTGTACAGTAGACACATTCGCACAAGTGGTTGGGAGAAGGTTAAGCTCATTCTTTAGAAAAGGAATATGGAAAGATTCGGATTTTCATTATTTGTTTATGTTAGTAGCGCACAAGAGTCCCAACTTCTCCCAAACGTCTGGAGCCAGTGAGACTATGACATCTCTATTAGGGTATGTTGTGAGGCTGAAGGTTGTGGGGAGGGGGAATGAGATGGGTAAGAGAAACGTGGAGAAGTACCTGGTTATCCAGATCTGGTCACCAAACATGGCTTACGCCATTTGAAGCAACGTTTCGATTCTGAATGGTGGTCTTTCACCAGGGCGATACTGAAAGTATTTACCACTCTGGAACGTGCCGCAAATATACTATATATTATTTTAAATTAACAAAATGTGAAATTACACAAATTTAAAAAAAAATTACTTGTACCCGCCGGGATATTAACCCGCGACCTCCGAATTCGTAGCCGAGCATCGTAACCACTCAACCACAGAGGCCGTCTCTCAGTTAGCGGTGATTGGTATTTATTTTGATTGTGACCAAGAGGGAAGATTCTACATGGTTATTCATAATTTTGAAAAGAAATTTGATGTCATTTTTGTCACGACGCCGTTAATTTAATGTTCAAAAATGAAATATTCTATGCGTTTTTTTTTATAGTCGGTAAGCAGTGTCGACAATCTTGTTATATATTTATTCTCGTTGTATATTTGTATTACAATAATTAATAAATACAATTCTCCGTGTTCTCTGATAACCCCGCACTCCGCCATTAGCAAATGACCATTGGATATTTCTTTTAACAAAACGGGCCGACCATTTTAGCATGAAAAGGCCATTTCTTGTTGTGTTTCGGCCATAACAGAGTAGCCCAGAATATTCAATTTCGTTTTTATTATAATTTCTCGAAAAAACTGACAGAATGATGACAGTTATTCCTCGTCGACACGAATTTATTGATTGTTAAATCATTATGTCCAGGCATAATTATATAATGCAACTATGCTTGCTTTCTCGTAAAATAAAAGGAATTAAATTTGTGTTGCCGATGTTCAGCGTGTATCTATGTATATTTTTCAGATTATTTTAATGTGCAGAAAGTTTTCTAACCGCTAACTATTTGATGATCTTCGTGAATTAAGAATCATAGGTTAAGATCAAAGAACTAAGAATAGAGAATTTTAATTATTTTCCAAATAAATCGGTTTTACCGATGGTAAATCATTATTTTAAAACTCGTCAAAATTAGAATTGGGTGGGAGTAAATAAAATCATATAAATAAGTCATCACAGTTTTTTTTTGCGAATATCGCACAAGAGTCCCGACTGCTCCCGTCTGGAGCCAGTGAGACTATGGCATCCCCAATTGGGGAATGTTGTGAGGCTGATGGTAGTGGGGAGGGGAAGGAGAAGGGGAAGAGGAAGGTGGGGAAATATCTGGCTATTCAGATCTGGTCACCAAACACGGCTAAAAGCCATTTCAAGCAACGTTTCAATTCTGAATCGTGGTACTTCACCAGGGCGATACTGAGAGTATCTTCAAATCTGGAACGTGTACAAATATACTATATATATTATTTTTAATTCATTAATTGTGAAACAACACAAATTAATTAAATAAAATTTACTTGCTTGGGATTTGAACCCGCGACCTTTAGATTCGTAGTCGAGAGCCTTACCCCTCGACCATGACAGTGTGGATTAACCGCAGTTTGAAAATGGCCCTGAACGCAGGAACGGCTGTCACAATAATAAAAAATAAAAATACTCGCAGAACTTAATCATAACAGTATTAAATTTGATTTACATTAAATTTAAAAAAATAAATAAAGAAAGAAATAAGAATACCCATACTCAGGTTGTTTAAAGTTTTTTTTTCAATTTGATAATAAAAAAATATTATTCATTGAAGTATATTTTTAATGAAAAAATCATTCCAAAATGACGGGATGAATTGGCATAGCGTCCTATACTTGTAGAAAAAATAGATGTCCCATATATATAAAATCGGATAGATATATTCGAGACACTACATAACGATTACAATTAAATTCAGACAGAATCTAGTAGTTATAAAAAGGTAGCATCCAAAAAAATATATGGGAATTAATTGAGGATGATATTGACAGTTCTTAGAAGTCGTAGTATGATACCGATAAAAATGACGGGATGGATTTGGATAGCCGTAGCTCAGTTGGCATAGAGCGCAGATCCCGAATAGACCACGAGGTTCTGGGTTCGATCCCAGCTGCTACCGTTATATTTTAAATTTCTGTGTCTTTTCGGTTTCGTGTATCGATTTGGGAGTTGTAAATATTATCTTTAATGATTAAAAATATTATTTTATAAAAGGGTTTATTTATAATAAAAGTTCTACTAGGTAATTATTATTATTAGTAACAGCTGTTTCGCCTTCCGAAGGGATTTTAAAACTGTACTGAAGCCATTTACAGACGATTTGTATCCCGATACTTAAAAAAATGCCTAGATTTTAGAAAGTCGCATGACATTTCAGGGGATTTAGTAAATTTCACCCTAAATTGTAAAAAAAAAAATCCCTTTATGTCCTGGAAGATCTCCATTTCTCCCTAGTTATAGGGATATCTCCCTAGAACTATTGAATGCACTCTGACATCATTCGCCAAAAAAAAAAACGATATATTATTTGTCGAACAGTTTGACATTTGAGGAGACATTACCGTTATCTCATGTCGAATGGTAGTAATGGGGATTGGAGTAGTTGGGAACTGATTGAAATGAATTGACACACGAATCGGAACCGGTAGCGGCCTCCTTTGCGGCCAGTCGGCTCCGGCCAGGGTGAGCCATCTCCGAGGTGAGGTTCGCCTGTTCGCATTAGCATAAAGATCTGAAGGCAGCCGTCTATGCTGCGGAAATGTACGCTACTTAGAGGATACCTCCAGATAAATCATTTAAAAAGATACATCGTGGTGTTTAAAAAGCAAGCTTTGCAAGCTCATCCACCGTAGAAAGAAAATTTTCTTCTTATTATGATGACAGCACTTACTAAGAGAAATTCAAATATTCAGTAATTCGTTACCTTGTTGTCCTAAAAGCAAAAAGGGACTTGTGCGATTTAAATGATTTGGAGTTATGAATTTAGTTCGGTTCGTCATTTGTTAATTTATAAAAGAACTGTAGGTATGTCAGTCATGAAATATGTCACATGAGGTCTAAACTTCATTTAAAAATTATGAAAAACAACCTACACAAAGTACACAGTTTTTTTTAGTTCGCAAACACTTAACATGCGTTGTACTCAAAGGGAATTTTTTTCACAATTGCCTTTTTGCTTTAGAAGTGACGAAAAAAAAAAAGATGATAGATTTTTCACAATTTTTATCGAAATCATTCTTTTATAGACAAAACTGAATAAATAGCATGGTTTTTTGACCGATTTTTTTTTACACTACGGACACAGAAATTCAAGGTAGAGAAATCCGGCATCTCAAATATTTTATTAACTAACTAACTAATTAACCATCAAGCCGTTTCTTCACGAGGGTAGGCAGAGAGGACGGACCGCGAAACAATTCGGTCTTGGCATACACTTCTTGCTTCATTTACGTTCATACATTCTTTTCTGTTATTCTGACTTATGACATGGCCCGATTCACTTGATCGTGCTATGTCTTCCTCGGCGGCCCCGGCTTCTTCCATTCACAATCCTTAGTTTCTATTATTTATAATTTCTTCAAACGATTGGTATTATTTTATTTTTATTAGAGATGGAGTACTATTATGGTTTGTTATACATATAATTAATTTCAGGAGTACAACCATGAACATGATATTCTGGTGTCTATACACCGATTTCAAAAAAAAAATTAATGGAATTTTTTTTAAATAAAACATATCTATCTATATAATGCATGTATATAAACGTATATACATTTTTCCTAAGTGAACTTATAATATACACCTAAAATTAATTTCTTGTAAGATATATAAGTTTTTTTTAATAAATTCTATAATTTTTTGGCTGGATATGTGTAATGGTGTTGAGCTGTTGTTGTATTAAGTTTAGGGATTATTATTTGTCCTGCGGTTCTCGGCCTGGTGCTCGTATATTTTCCTAATATTTCTTTCTTCGTTCTTTCGCTCTACATGCCCAAAAAATCTAAGCGCCCCTTTCTTAATCTTACATCTAACCTAACCTAACCTAGCCTAAATCTTACATCTCACCTAACATAAATTTAACCTAACCTCACCTAATCTAATCTAATTTAAACTAAACAAACCTAACCAAACTAAAGGACCTGCTCTCAAAGCAGGCTAGGTTAGGTATCGGAATAAAGTTGACTAAGGGTGAAATATCACAAATTACGTTTTAAAAATACGAGTATTATCATAATCGTAAAATGTATGTAACGTAATCGTTAGTTCTTACATCATCTGCATGCCGCCACGGGGAACATCACAACTGTACTAAACTGCTTTGTGAAATTAATCAAAATCAACAAGACCCGCGAGACACACAAATATTTCAGTAGTTTTTTATCCACTACTAGCTGATGTGTACCCGGCCTTGCTAGGGGATACTTATTTTTTTGGATTAAAGTTTTGAAGTTGTGAATTCTAGCTTGTAGCTTGGATGCCATAATTGATTTGAAAACAAAAGTGAGGCCCTGTGACGACTATTACTATCTCTAAAAAGAAAAACGAACATTTTATTTCATTCCAAACATTTATTTTTGAAAATATATCTAAATAAAAATGTTCTTAAGTAGGTACTTACTGGTGTTCTCATTTTGAAAAAATTCTAACCAAACAAATCTTCTTCTTTTTAATATGTAATCTGTGGCTAACCAGAGTGGTATATTTATGGGCTAATACAATGTTTTTCATATTAATTTTAAAATGTTATAGCAACAGTTTTACATATTGCATCTCATTCAAATTACTCTCTAAACCTTCCCGCCATTAAGAGGAACGGCTGCGGTGCCTTTTTAATACAAAACTGAATTTTGGATTGGAGGCCAAAATACCAATCCAAAGTAATGATCTATTTTTTTTAATTAAAGGTTTAGTAAATATATAGTACGGATGATAAGCATTTTGTTTATATTTGTTTTACCTTATGAAATATCGCCCATTAAAGGAATAGATTTTTCGCGATTTAAGAGTCATCTTCAACAATTATTTAGGGGCTAACGGTGATTTAAAAAAAAGTTTTAACCAATTTGCTTTGAAAATACACATTATTCACAAATGATCATTCAATACATGATCATTCCATTTGGATGGGTATTTTGGCTTCCAATCCAAAGTTCAGTTTTGTATTAAACAGGCAACGCAGCCGTTCCCCTTCATCAGAACAAACTCTGCTATCTTCAGCGAAACTGGTCCAGTAATTTTCGAGAAAATCGACTACAGACACACAAACATTCATTCTTATATATAGAGGAGAGATTTACTAGGTTCTCTCTGTTTCAAGAGCATATTTATGTGATAATCGGGTATTTGAACGACTGTGTTCGTAGAGCGAGATTAGGAATAATACTTGTAGAATATCGCACAAAAGAATTCGCGAAGAATTTACAAATGTTGCTAATCATTTATCTAAGTTTTTTAAAACGGGTTATTCTGTGCAATCGAGAATCGCACGTAGAGTTACACAGAATAGTTTATTGGGGCGATTTGAAATACCAGCGTTATTTATTGATATGATATGATATCGATTGACATAATATATTAAATTACCTCCATTGAAAGAGAGAGTACGAAAACAGTATGCAATATAGTTGTTTTTTTTTTTTTTATATGAATACTGCACAAGAGTCCCAAACTGCTCCCAACCGTCTGGAGCCAGTGAGACTATGGCATTCCCAATTGGGGAATGTTGTGAGGCTGAAGGTATTAGGGAGGGGAAGGAGAAGGGGGAGAGGAAGGTGGGGAAAAGGATAAATACCTGGCTATTCAGATCTGGTCACCAAACACGGCTAAAAGCCATTTCAAGCAACGTTTCAATTCTGAATGGTGGTCTTTCACCAGGGCGATACTGAGTTGTGAATGATGAATACTTGGAGCAGGTCGATGAGTTTGTGTATTTGGGAAGTATGTTTACGAGAGATGGAAAGACTGATAGGGATATTGAAAGAAGGGTGAATGCAGGAAACTCCATTAACGGAGGACTGAACGCGGTTGGCACAAACAAAAGTTGTCCAAAGAAGCGAAGCTAGCAGTCCACAATGGAGTGCTGATACCAAGCATGATGTATGGCAGTGAGGCATGGAGCTGGCGGGGGAAGGATGAAATTAGACTGAATGCTGTAGAAATGATATCTCTGAGACGAATGTGTGGTAAAACCATGTATGATCGAGTGAAAAATGTTGAGATTCGTAAAGAATGCAAGGCTGATGTATGCGTAATGAGCAAGATTATGAAAGGGACGCTTAGATGGTTCGGGCATGTAGAGCGAATGAACGAAGAAAGGAGTGTAAGGAGAATATATGACGCGAATGTGAATGGAAGAAGAAGCAGGGGACGTCCGGCGAAGACATGGCACGATCAAGTGAATCAAATCTTGAGTATGGCCGTGTCAGAAGTTGGAATAACAGAAGAGAATGTATGAGGCGTTGTATGAATGTGAATGAAGCAAGGAGTGTATGCCAAGATCGAGTTGTTTGGCGGTCCGTCCTCTCTGCCTACCCCTGCGGGGAAACGGTGTGATGGTTAGTTAGTTTAGTTAGTTAGTTACCTCCATTGCTGAGCGGTTAAGATCCTCGGTCTCGGACCTGAATGTCGCGGGTTCGAAACCCGGTGCAGATAAGCAAATAAACTTTGTATGTATAATAATAATAAAAATTGGATGATTTGTGTAGTGTCGTTTTCGTGATAAATCACCTCAAGGGCGCTGTACAAATATTACTCGCTAGGGTTTATCTTATTATGAATAAACAGATACAGAAACATGCTAACCTGCACCTGGCAGGTCACTCCAGATTAATACGTTATATTATAAAATTTTAGCTTCAGAAAATATGATTTTGCACGCATAGGACATAATATTAGAAAACACCGCACATTGCACGATATTGCAGTTACTATTTAAATCTTCGTGTCATTGATATTATGTATCTATTTACATATAGGTAAGTACTTATTTGTAATTTCACAATATAACCTAACCTAATTGATTTTCAAATTTTTATTGTTTTGATTCGTACTTTTAATGATTTTGTATCACTTTTAAATAGTGTACCGATTCATACGTGTGTTGAGTTATCCGGTCATCATGCAGAACGTTCCAGAGTGATAGAATCTCTCAATACTCAATATCGCCCCGGTGAAAGATCACTATTCAGAATCGAAACGTTGTTTGAAATGGCTTTAGCCGTGTTTATTGACAAGATCTGAATAGCCATGTACCCAGTGGCGTGCACTCCATAAAGGCTGAAAACTGTACATACCCAAAGAAAAATGAAAAAAAAAAAAATACTACAAAATTCTGATGAGTTTGGTAAGGAACTTGTAAGCTCATTTATACAGTTGGCCATAATAATTAGAGGAATATGACAATAAATTGACCATTTTAAAATATTCTACGTACAATTCATATCTACATTTGAAAAACTGCACAAATCCTATATTTAATCATAGAGCAATGCTGAATGCACGCCACCGCATGAACCAACATTTTTACCTTTATGTTCCCCATCCCCTGCCCTTCCCCCACTTTAGTCTCTTCAGCCTCACAAAATACATCAACTGAGGATATCATAACGTCATAATCCATAGTCCCACTGGCTCCGGGTAATATTCGGTTACATAGCATCCAAAATAGGCATAAAAGCTATCTTTTACGTCCTTTCATTTTAATATACGAGGTGTGTTCAAAAGAAAAGGTGAATTTTGAATTGTCGAGGGCTGTGTACATTCGATTACCGTTTTTTTTTAATTATGGTGGTACACATATGTTTATCATATGTTAGCATTATCAGCCATTTTCGATCAGAGGTTTGTTTTTGACAACTGGAAAGGTTAGTCACGTTTTGTTTTTTCTTCGATTTTTCGCTAAAAAAAAATTTTGTAAAAAATCGAAAAACATCAATTTTTTGGATTTTTTGAAGAAATGCTGATAAGGATATAGAAAACAAAGCAAATCAAAAATTTCACATTAATCGGACTCATGATTCCCCAGAAAACTGCTATCAAGTTCCGACCAAAACTAGGAAATTCCTCCATAGGATTAACAATTATTAACAATTTTTTTCTAAAAAGAATCAATTTTTTTTTGAAGAAATGCTGATGAGGACATAGAAAATAAAGCAAATCTAAAATTTCACTTCAATCGGACTGACGATGCCTAAGAAAACGAACCTAAATAAAAAATCGAAGAACACCCAAAATCGTGACTAACCTTTCCAGTTGTCAAAAACAAACCCCTGATCCAAAATGGCTGATAATGCTAACATATGATAAACATATGTGTACCAACATAAAAAAAAATCGATAATCGAATGTACACAGCCCGCGAAAATTCAAAATTCACCTTTTCTTTTGAACACACCTCGTATGTTCAGAATAGCTCTTTATTAGTTGAGGTTACCCACCACTTTCCCACCCTGGTATAAGTAACTTATGATTACTTCTTCGGGGTGCACGTCAAAGACTCTAAGTTAAGGTTATAAATGATTCTAAACCCTCAAGTGTATCTGCATAGTAGTTTAGAAGGAGATTAGTAATGCCAGAATGTACTGTACGGTCGACAAAAGTAGCTCCAGTAAGTATGGTGGCTCTGCTCACTCGTTCGTAGTCCGTAGATGAACATGGTGAGACGCGGAGAAATACTAACATAAAACAGTAAAAGGAAGAAACAAAATAGATTAAGTAAGATTACTTAGGACGAGTCGTTTCCAGGACAACAGGGCAGTCCCTCTGAAGCAGTACCAGGTGGATTCTTGTTCCAGTATTATACAGAATTAACTCAAACTCGTCTCAGAACGTACATCGTCTAGTGAGACGGGTAAAGTACATGTAAGTGCCCGGATTGCCGGCAATGAAATGGAATATCTAAAACTGTGGCTTGAAGATTGGAAGACAAAGGTAGTTCGAATAGCGGAAAGCACAAAGAATACCGCTGGAAGCGTATGAGTTCCTGGTAGCTGTCAAAGTGTCGTGACCAAGACGGTGGAACAGAGAATAGGGGACAGGGGACAGGGTCGCAGAAATGAGAAGGAGATTAAGTGTTCCTTGGGAGGCTATATGTTTACATAATAAGGGAGCAGCAGATGAGAAGGGACAATGGACCAAACTACTAGGAAAAGGATGTCAAGGGAGATCGAATACATAATACAGTCAATTGTGCAGTGTTTAATATATTAACGATTTTTGAGTTCTGACAATACTTTTGTGAAAACGAAGAGCACATTTCGTTTTTTTGCAACTATGCGTATGGAATATATCTGTAATACAGTTAAGTCTCTAAGTCATGATATCTTACATAAGTAGAAATATTAATTCAGCTACTGATCGCATATGTTGCAAATTGAATAGAGTTATACATAGAGTACGTTATCGTTTCGAATTTTAACGTGAAATATTTTGATGTTAACTAACTAACTAACTATCACGCCATTTCCCCGCAGGAGTAGGCAGAGAGGACGGACCGCCGAACAATCCGATCTTGGCATACACTTCTTGCTTCATTCACATTCATACAACGTCTCGTGCATTCTCCCCTGTTATTCCGACTTCTGATATGGTCTGACTCAAGTATTGATTCACTTGATCGTGACATGTCTTCCTCGGACGTCCCCGGCTTCTTCTTCCATTCATATTCGCGTCACATATTCTCCTTACACTACTTTCTTCGTTCATTCGCTCTATATGCCCAAACCATCTAAGCGTCCCTGTCTTAATCATACTCATTACGCTTACATCAGCCTTGGATTCTTTACGAATCTTAACATGTATGGTTTTATCACACATACGCCACAAAGATCTCATTTCTACAGCATTCAGTCTAATTTCATCCTTCCTCTGCCAGCTCCATGCCTCACTGTCATCAGGGTTGGTATCAGCACTCCATTGTGGACTGCTATTTTGTTGTTGTATTTTGTAAATATGATCGATGTACTTACTGGAATAATAGAATATGTAAAAGCCCCTGGAGGTATGCGGCCTCCAGGGGCTTTTACATATACTCGTACGTACTCGTTTTAATATAACGTACTCCCGTGTAAATTGTATTTAAGTGTCTAATATATTATAGATTTTCTATTTTATGTGAAAATAAAATGAAGGTAAATATGTACTTGCCTATCTATATCACAATCAGACAGTTTCAATGTAATCGTATGGCCTTAGATTGTTGTCAAGGTTCATTGCGTGTCTTCAACCATAAGTACCTGCCTACTCGTAGCTCGTAGGAAGGACATCATTGTTTTGTATTTCGTATATTTCAAATAGTTAACTATCTACAGAATTGAAACCCACACGTAGAGATCATGCGTCAATCTACCTATAAGCAATCGGAACCTACCTCCCTAACCTAACAATTCTACTTCTAACCTACTATTTTTACCTGCGGAAAACAAAGTAAATATCCTGCAGAAAATTGCCAACATAAAAAAAACCAACACCAAAAAAGGTGTAATATGTTTCTAAAAGACGATTTTTTAAAGGTAGGTAAGCATTTTCCTGGAGAAAAATAACATTTTTACAAACTGTCTAATTTTTATAATATAAACGTATAAATTTATTTTGAACCACTTATTAAAACTATATTCCTGATGAGGGAAGGGGTTCAAAATAAACTTATGCGTTTTTATCATAATTATGAAAAGCCACAAAGTAAATGCTTTTCATGAATATATCTGATATTTATTTATTATGTTCAAAGTATTCATACACCAATGAAGAGAACTGGCTCTTGAGTTTAGTGTAGGAGTTAAACGTGGTAATAATGATAAGAATACATAGTTAAACACAATCAACAAGGCTATATATAAATAATTAATATTAAATAGATAAAAATATGGCTTATAATAAAATATATTAATTTTATGTTTTTATGTTCTTTTTTTGTTTATTTTTTTGCGAAGACAATTAAAAAAAAATTATCCCTCTGTGAATATAATTCATAGCACTATTCAATACATCGTAAGATCACTAGGCATGGTTAACCGTTACCCCTGTACCTATGTATCTACGTAGCAGTGGCTTGCAGTCTATAAAGGCTGAAAAATGTGCCTACCCTAAGAAAAACAACGAAAAATAAAGAGAAATACAAAAGTTTTGAAAAATTCTATTTTTTAGAATAGGTATTTATTCAATTGGCCAAAACATATATATCGTATTGTAAAATGTTTGTGTACAGTGCTAGGGAACATTTCTCCCTCTTTCTGTGTCAACTGTGGTAAGAGGTGCATAAATGTGGAGATAATATTATCTACCCAGTGAGCGGGCTGCCTATATTACTACTGTAGGGCTATTATTTATTTTTTTTATTTCAAAGAATTGTAAACTGCGTTTCATGTGCTAGCAGCACTAGCTGATAGCAATCTAATATTTAAATCCTGCTCACTAAGGTAATGGAGGGTATAAGATGAAATTTGGGCGGAGATGGAGAGGGTCGGTAAAGTTTGCCAAAACAATCTGCGGAAGATGATTTTCAAATACCTGAACTTAAAAATCTACACACAACCTATCTTTGGTCATAGAGCAATGTACGCCACTACTGCATGGTGTCAAGGGGTTAGTATGAAAGTATTGAATATATATATATATACATTTTATTTTTTTTATAAATACTTGTCCCTTTGCAGAGGTTGTGAAATGTTATTGTACTGTTAATTAGAATTATTAATTATTCATTAGAAAATGTCATAGATAGTAGATAGTAGATAGGTAGTAACGTAACCTAACCTATACAATTAAAATTTTTATTTTCTATAAGAAAGGCAAAATAGACAGATGACATTCTTAAAAGCAATTTAGATTAATGACATTTAATTATTAAGGGATGGTAATACCTATCTTTTAATATTTTAAATATCAAATAATAATAAAACTATACATAACTTCCTACGGCGGAAGAAAAATTAAAATAATTAACTTCCATGCCGAAAATCGTCTAAAAACGCCAGAATTAAGGCATTCCTGGTATTAAAACAACGCATTATAATGCCTTACGTCGTCAGCCGAGTGTGAAATAATTCATCAAATTTAATTTACGATGGAGCCACCACATGAGAAAAAATGACAAGGGGAAACCAGGAAGATTGATGTCTTGTTTGTTAGGCCCAATTAATACGTACTTTTTTCGGTTATTTTTCTTCAAGGCGAAGTGGAAATATTGGGCGGGGCAGCTCCAGCTCGATAAGGGTTCGGGCTATTATTTATATGAATTTAATATGTTTGTTTGCTTAAGGGTGAAAAATGAGGAAGTTTTAAAGGAATATTTATGATTTAGCATAAAAAGAGGGTAGGTATACCTAGGTGATGGGAGTTAGTTGAAAAGGTAAAAAGGAAAAAAGTTCCTTATACTGGTGCCTGATATGTAGGTACAAAGGCAATCTTGTAAAAATATTAACATTTAAGTAAAGTTTTTACTAATGTACCTAAATACAAGTAGTGTTAAAAATAATTTATTTTAGCCAATAATTCGCTGTGATATTGGCTAAAATAAGACTCCGTCTTTCTTAAAAAACGATGCATGCAACAGAAAGAGAGGTTAAAACGGAGCTCTTAGTGACAGAACCTTATCTTAACAAACGGATTGCAATCTTTAGAGCATAGACGTCAGGTGGGAATGCTGCCCTTGTTCTACTAACTAAATAACCATCACGCCGTTTCCCCGCAGGAGTAGGCAGAGAGGGCGGACCGTCAAACAACTCGATCTTGGCATACACTTCTTGCTTCATTCACATTTATACAATGTCTCTTACATTCTCTTCTGTTGTTCCAACTTCTGACATGGGCCGACTCAAGTATTTGATTCACTTGATCGTGCCATGTCTTCCCCTTTCTTCCACATTCCCGTCATATATTCTCCGAAATTCATTTGTGGTAAATGGTAAAGTGGGGTTGCCATACAAAAAAAAAATAGACAGAAATAAATGATAAATGTGTACCTAATAATAAAAGAAATTACAAACTTTTCTATAGCGCCGTTTAGTGGTTAAAATCACCCCAAGGGAGCATTGCATTTTGATAAAGTTTGGAGCCTCTTTCAAAAAGTACGATTTAAAAAAAAAAATTAAGATTTTAAAATTGCTTTCTAACCCCAGACCAAATGGAAGGTCATTCCAAGGATGTGGAGCACATTAAAACCTCTAAATGTAGGTACCTACTTATTTATGACTTTTAATAGAATTATCATTGTTGAAATTCCACTAAGTGGTAGGCGATTAAATTAAGAGAAAAAAATACATTATAAATTTAGTATATAGGCTTGACTCAAGAAAATTATTTACTCAGAAAAAATATTCTAAAATATTTCTGAAAAAATGCGTTTATTTACCACAAATTAACAAATCGCACAACTTTACAGATTCTATAGACTGCACCCCCCTGGCAGGTCGTATGGAACAGTTTTATTAAAATTAATTGATTTTGACAGCATAGGTAGGCATTTACGTGAAGTAGGTACTTAGGAAGGTATAAAGAAATTGTCTGAGAATTAATTGAAACGCTAGTGTTGAAATAATTAAGATTCCCATGAATTCAATCACAGACATGTTAATTAAGGCAGTATAATAATCATTAAAGAGTTGCTAGTTTAGTAGCCGGGTAGGTACCTAATTACCTTTGAAGTAAGCGAGTTTTTAACCTTTTTTACCCGAATCTAAGATTTATCACCGGATTAAGAAAAAAAACCCGCTCTTTTGATAAAATAAAACAATGCATTGATTAAGTTTTAATTTGGAATTCTATAAATTAAAGCGCACACAAAACAACACAACAGAGGAGACGCAATGGCTATCCATTATGATCAAAACAAACGTCAAAGACCGCGCTGTCAACACGAGAGGCGCGATGGGCGGGGCGTGAGGGGCGGAGCATCCACCCGGTCCCTTCTACCCTCGCCGCCCAGTGGACTTCCCCTCGCCACGGTTCCAGCCGGCAACTAATCATGCGCACGAGGCCCCGAGGTACCGCCTTCCGCTATCCGCCCACCCGCCAGCCCGCCGGTTAAATCAACAGTCTCAGCCTAACCATCTTACCGGCCGGTCGTGTAATGCTATCTTGAACTTGTCTCCTGCCATGTGTTTCTAATACGAATCTTTTAAATGTGCTACGTACTACCGTGATTCAAATTTCGATTTGCAAAAGTTTCCGTTTTTAAGGGATCGATTTGAGGTTATGATAACGATCTGACTGCTCATATGTTGTTGTCAAACGTTCAAGAAAGCGGCTCCAAGATGTTAGTCCCGGCAGACATGCTGTCTGCCCAGACTAAGCTCGTCTACCAGATGAATAAATACTGTTCGGAGAGAGTTCACAGCAGAAAAGTGCAAATCAGCAAGACCATCCACGAAGTCTGCAGGGTCGTGCAAGATGTCTTGAAGGAAGTCGAACTGCAAGAACCGAGGTTCATCTCTTCCCTCACAGACTATAATGGAAGGTTTGACGGATTGGAAGTCATCTCGCCAAACGAATTCGAAATTGTGATCTATCTCAATCAAATGGGGGTTTTAAACTTCGTGGACGATGGCAGTCTACCAGGATGCGCTGTTCTGAAACTTAGCGACGGAAGAAAGCGATCCATGTCCCTCTGGGTGGAGTTCATCACAGCTTCAGGATACCTGTCAGCGAGGAAGATAAGATCACGATTCCAGACGCTTGTCGCTCAAGCTTGCGACAAGTGCTCCTACAGAGATTGCGTCAAAATGATAGCGGAAACAACGGAGGTTAAATTGAGGATTAGGGAGCGGTTTATTGTTCAAATTACGCCGGCATTCAAATGCGCTGGTCTATGGCCCCGTTCGGCAGCCCATTGGCCCATGCCCGCCGCCCCCTGGCCGCACCCTTCTATTGTAGCGGAAGTCAAAACCGAAGGGTTCGACTTGTTATCTAAAGAATGCATCGCGCTCCAAGGCAAGAATTCCGCCATGGAGGGAGACGCTTGGGCACTCAACTTCTTCGAGGCAGAGAACAGATTGCTACAAGGAGGCTGCAGACGGAAGTGTCTCAGCATCTTAAAGACTATAAGGGATCGCCACTTGGATCTTCCAGGAAATCCCGTGACGTGCTATCACATGAAGACTTTGTTACTGTACGAGTGTGAAAAGCATCCTCGAGAGCAAGAATGGGACGAAGGTGCAATAGGTGACAGAATCAACGGGATCTTCCTTCAACTGATCTCATGTCTCCAATGCAGAAGGTGCCCCCATTACTTCCTCCCCAACCTGGACCTCTTCAAAGGCAAGTCACCCAGTGCCTTGGAAAACGCAGCCAAACAAGTGTGGAGGCTAACGAGAGAGATGTTAACAAATTCTCGTTCATTCGAAAAACTGTGATAATTTTGTTGTTGAAGTTGAATATAGACTGACGATAGTCGAAACATACAAATATTTGTGTTTTTGTAAAAGAGTTTAAAATGGAACCCATTATCGTGTTGTGATATATGGTAAGGTGAAGAGGAATTAAGTGGAAAGAAACTGTAAATGTGTAAATAGAACTTTTAATGAAATTCTGTGGAAATTCCTCCCAGTGGATCGTAATGGACGCGATCGGCGAAGTGTAACCGTACTTAAAACACATATTGTAATACTCAAACTATAAATAAGGTAAAACGTTTTATAAAATAAAATTAAGATATGATTTGGAGAGCTATCATGACGAATTTTATACATTTTATTACAACCCCCTAATTTTATCCATTAAATACATTTAACAAAATTAATATTCAAAGGCAATACATGAAAAAATGAACACCTTCGTGAATAAACAAAATCTCATATTTCTAAGTTTTGGAAATCTGAGTTGTAAATAATTATTTAAATAATACTGGAAGCTTTTGTTCGAAGGTGGTACCTATTTAAAAACGAATTTATTACCTCCCATTTTAAAAAAAACATGTTCAGTAAAGCCAAACAATTATTATTTTAATTTAAGGTATGCGAAACTTTTAAGTTCTCAAAGTGATTCCTATTAATATATTTTTTTATAAATAAATTTGAGATGTACAGACTTGTATTTATTAATATTACAAATAAAATGATCAAAATTTCGTTAAATAATTAATTCCTGTGCATTTTTATTCCAAATAAAAAAAAACTTACACCTATGTTAATATGGGTACTCTGAGATGTGTGATGAATCCGAGTGAAATTCTCAGTGGACGAAGGACAGAAGACGTTCATTTTATACCTGTATAATAAAGTATTAGACAAACCCATTGTGAAAATTTTATCACGCCAATAATTATTACCCGTTCAAAAGAATATATAAGAAGATCCCATTTTTAGTTTATTCTAAAACGGATGAAGTTCCGACGGTGAGTTTTGTTTTGCTTTAACTAGGCATTGTAAATAATGTATGAGGTTCGCATGTCGACTAACCGACGGCTGTGTTTTTTTGGCGAAGAAAAACGTTCCTTTGTATAATTAAATAATTTTTTCTACTTAATGAAATTGGATTATCAGCAGGACACTGTTCTGTGAAGATACTGTTATTGACGCATTAATTATATTGGTGAGATATCAATACATTGCATCAGCAAAATGATTAAACATTGGCAATATTGTTAGACTTTTTGCCGAAATTTAACACTTTATTTCCATTTCTAGTGGATTCATATTTTTTATGCGACCCCCCGCTAAATTCGCCAAATAGGTATAGCTAAAGCAAAGGTTATTCGCCAAATAGGTATAGCTAAAGCAAAGGTTAATCGCCAAATAGGTATACATGTCTTATGGTATATTATAAGATTCCACATTAACGCAGTCAGACTTTGATTACTTCATTATAATGATTTCTCATACCTTCGAGCCGCTTTAGTACCCATCTGTACGAAACATTTTTGTAACAATAATGAATGAACCATCGATATTTGAATATTAAAAGTGATATTAATTTATAAATCTTTATTTTCCGTGTCACAGTGTGTTATTTTTTTAATAAAATTATTAACCTCGAAACAGGCTTAGTCCCAGTGACGTTAAAAATGTAATTATTAATAATAAATGTAATATGTGAAGGTGTCGATTCAGAATTATTGCCTAGCACAAGGAAGATAATAATAATAATAATATTTTGATGATTTGCTTAGCGCGGTTTTGGTGAAAAATCACTTCAAGGTCGCTGTACAAATATTTTAAATCTTATCACTAACGGCACTACCTATATATAATATATTATTTCAACTTATGGCTAACAAATTTCAATCCCCGGTTCATCGAACTGTAATACCAAACTATATGTACTTACTTCCAATGAATTTGATCAATGAACGAGATGCCCCGTTAAAATATACATGTTATTAATTGTATGTACAAGTAGATAATATTATACAGGACTATACTTAATTGGCAGGTAACTTGCGATGAACAAGATATGTCTAAAGTATCTTCCTGTCTGATTACATAAATAAAATAATTTTTCATCCTTGCTTGGGTAGGTACTATTTTGGTGGTTTTTACCAAAATATAAAATAGCAAAAATAAAACTAAATACAAACTGGCTTTAAAAGGTATGGGTAGGTACAAAATAGATATCTTACATAAATATGGCGTGCATTGCTCTATGATAAAAGGTAGGCTGTGTGCAGTTTTGGAGTTTGAGTATGAATAGTGCATTGAATATTTTCAATTTGTCATTTTAGTATCTATCATCTTCCGCTGATTGTTTTGGCGAACCGAATAAATGAGCGTACAAGTTCGTTATCAAATTCATGGAATTTTGATCAGAAATTTCTTGCATTTTTTTATTTCTTCTTATAGATCGTTTTACTTAGGGTAGGCACAGCTTTTCAGCGTTTATGGTCTGCGCGCCTCTGATACTAATAAATCAATCCTGTCAAAACCTATTATGACCGTAATACGAATGCGGAGATCCGGAAAGAATGCACGGCTGATGCAAGGGTACTGAATTAGATTAAGAAAGGGACGTTTAGAAGGAAAGAAAGGAGTGTAAAGATGTAGTAAGGAGCGTAGGTGAATTTCAGAAAAGTCGGGGACGCTCGAGGAAGACATGGCACGATCCAGTGAATCAAAAACTTGAGTTTAGTCATGTAAAGTGTGAGAATAACAGAAGAGTCGGTATATATGAGACGATGTATGAATGTGAAGCAAAGAGTGTGTGTCGTGACAGAGTTGTGTGGCGGTTCATTATTTCTACCTACCCCTGCAGAGAAACGGCGTAATGACAAGATTGCTACGTTAGGAATTTGTAACATTGTTTTGGCAAAGGGTTTTACCACAGACTATGAATACCGATAAAAATGTGTAGAAGATTTAAAGTAAAAGATGTAAAGCAGTACTGTCTGTCAGCAACAAAACAAAATTCAAGTCATAAATAAAAACAATATTCGAAAGCCGCTGGACTCACTCCCGACATCGATGCTATATATAACATAGATTTTGTTTTAATTGTGCCAGTCTGACGATGCCCGTTAGGGTGAAACCGGCCCGGTCGAAAATAAATAAGTGGAAAAAAGTTACAAAGGTTTTTTAATCAGATAAATTCACATGAATATTCAAAGCTTATATTTGTGATTCTGATAATCGCACTATAAATATGTAATTTTAATATATTCACTTCATTGATTTAAAAAACGATCTAAAACGTATATTTCGATTAACGGTTCAAACTGGTTACAACCTCATTATGATGTAGATAACGCCTTGGCTGGTAAGACGGCTGTCACCGACGCTTGTCGGCGTGACGTCAACAACGTCATATTCGCGAACAAAAATAAACATGTCGTTTTAGCGGCTTATCAAAAATGGCACATTTTGAATCGTTAAAGGAGATTTATTGGTAAACATAAAATATAAGAAAAATTCCATCGCTGTCGGATTTTTTTTTCTTAATTTTTGCAGACAATGGAAAAAACAGTGTAATTAACTTATATATTCTGTACTAAACGGCACTATAAAAATGATCCAATGATAATATCAATAGGATGCATGATCTGGGTAACAAGTTTGTTGATATATTTGCTGACACCATTTATACAGTAAAGCGTCATCTATACCAGCACTTTGATGAATCCTACAATATGTAGTATTGTAGCTTGGGTAATGAAACGTTAATGATTTGTGCTATAATATTGTTTCAGTATTCTATATTATGTCGCTGTTAAACCCTTAAAAGAATTGCTCATCACTTTATGGTTTAAAATTTCCATGTAATTTTTGATAGCTCTTTATATTATGTTCTAAAATCGACGTAAGAGCCCAGATGGGCGTATAATCAAATGAATTATTAAATAAATATGAGGTATTACGTTTAGTAAAACAATAGGTAGACATACCCACAAGGTAGTTGTCGTATTTAACCTGCATAAACGGTTTGAATCAAAGAATCGGCATTTCTCATAATTTATACGTCTAGTATCGTTAATAAGGCATTATAAATCAAGTAAAATTCATCTATTTATTAGAAAGGATTGATTAATATGGCTTCCAATTAATTAGAACCGAGGCTCGTGAGCATTTAATGATTCAATTTCGGGTTTCTTCGGGCGGCGGCCGCGGACAAAGGCCCATGTGCTCTGGGCTCTCGGCGGTATTCGTTTGTTCGGGAAACTCTTAAATTCTCTCGACTATTGATTCTTAACCCTGTTAGTTTAATTCTCATAGTTTAAACACGCAAAAATAATTGCAATGTTGTTATTTAAACGCGGTGTTAGAAAGAAGACAGCGTACTTATTTAATACCTACAAAAAAATCACAATAATAATAATATTTATATCGATCAGCAAACGCCGATTCCTTATATATATACCTTTTATTAGATATAATTATACGTAGAATTTATAAATCGTTATTTAAAAGTGAATAAATAATCATCTCATCAAAACATCTTGATTATTGGTACCATAGTATTTGGAACATCTGACGTCACGTGTGTATTCTGTTTTTGGATTAATATGAAGATTTTTATTTTTCGTTTTTGTTTTGTATTTTAAATGTGTTTTTTTTAGCTTTGGCGAAATTTAAACTTAATTTTGGTGACTTTAAATTCTTTAACTGTTGTTCAATATATAAAAAAAAACTATTATTAATAACAGCGTATTCACGAGCAAACCAATTGTCAATGTGAATATTTTAATAATGGTAATGCTCAATACTATTATTAATAGGTTTTGCCTATTGCAGTCCCTGTTGTACACCGTTATGAGAGGGTTGGTATTTCTTATTTTTAATTTTTTTAATGTATTCCCTCTGTTGTGTAAATCTCTATATATAAAAACGAACGTTTGTCTGTGTGTCCTCGATTTTCTCGAAAATTACTCTACCTGTTAAAATAGAACAACTTGTTCCTATTATTGACGGGAAGGTTTAGAGAGTAGTTTGAATGAAATCCAATATGTGAAACTGTTGCTATAACGTTTTAAAATAAGTTTAAAAAAACATTGAACCCGCCATGTTGTATTGAGGTTAGGCCATAGATATACCGCTCTGGTTAGCCACAGATTACATATTCAAAAGAAAAGGGTTTGTTTGCGTAGAATATTTTCAAAATGGAAAACACAAGTAGTTACCTACTTAAGACCTTTTTATTTATTTTGAAAAAAAATGTTTGGAATGAAATAAAATTTTCAAATTAATGTACTTTTAAATATTATTTTCTTTAGATAATTTTTTTTCGGACAGGCAGAGGACCTGGGTTCGAGTCGCAGATGCGACTGAAATCTTTTTTATTTTCTGTCCTTTTTTCCGGTTACATGTTTCATTTGGGTTATGTTAATATTATTTTCTTCAATGATTGAATGTTTCTTTGTTTAAAGACGGTAGTAGTCATCACAAGGCATTACTTTCGCTGTCAAATCAATTATGGCACCCAAACGACAACCAAGAATTCACAACTTTCTCAGATTATAAATTGACAAATAAATTAAAGTGGAATTTCCGATTTAAAATACTAGTACCTACTATAAGCTGAGGTTGGCAAAAATGATACGTAGGTAGCACAGAGCACCAATATCATTTGATGAACTAATTAAAATACCGTATTATAGAGATGTCACAAAAGACAAAAACAAAAAAAAAATTGGATGGACGTCTATAAAAATAAATATATCTAGGTAACTATGAAACATTGTCTCGAATAAAAAAAATTACTGGTTCTCTGTAATTTTTTAAACAACATTGATACTGCAATAAGGTCACAACAAGTGCGCAATACTAGAATGGGTTCTTCTCTAATGTATAAGCCGGTAAATAACAGAACATCATTTGGACAAAGGAGTTTTTCTTGTAAAGCTCCTCTGTTATATAATAGGCTTAGTGACAACTTAAAACTATAGATACGATAAAATTTATTTAAAAAAAAATGGTCAAAAAGTATGTTAACCGAGAGTGGTGATTCGATTTATCCATGTTATCCCTTATGTTATAATCAGTGTTGAAAACTTATGTATGCTCGATATTATCATTATTATTTTATTATTATTACTTACTTATTACTATTTTCTTATTATTTTATGTTTTTTACGTATCTATTATTATTTATTTATTACTATTCACATAATTTTATTTACTTATTATTTATCGTTTCACTAAAATTGTAAAGCCGCTCATCTCAACACAGGACTGTCCTAGTGAGATGAGTGGGTAGTGTTTTTGTTTTTTTAAATTTAAGAATAAATCAATAAATAGATTTTATATTAGACAAACATCTGGGAGGCACCCTGTATTAATACTTAATATTGCATCTTTAATCGTGGCCGCCTTCATAAATTCCCCGTGTCCATAGGCGATGATGATTTAGTGGTCCGTGGTCTGAGGTCTCCGTGTCCAGTCTCCGATCTGCCGCGTTGTATGGGTATTGTACGGAGCCACGGCGCCAGCGGACCATTTGCTCCATTCCCATACAACAAGGTGCCCACCCTTTTATATGTGTAATTATTGCTGAATTTATTCCGCAGCAGAAATTATTCTACATAATGTTATGGACTCATTGCGCACAATAATTAATAATACACATTGAAAGGCGAATTCATGGACATTAATGGCTGCAGCCGAGGGATTATGAAAAATATGAGTAAATATACCTAGTAATTATTATTTACTAGCTGATGTGTACCCGGTCTTGCTCGGGAGAATGATATCGATAAAATATGACGGAGAACAATGACGGATAGACCGATAGGTCTTAGGTTCGAGTTCCAGATACCGTTACCTTTTTTTTATTTTGTGTCTTTTTTGTTTCACATTTCATTTAAGAATTGTTAATATTGTCTTCAATGATTTAAAAAAATATGTATTTATAATTATACTCAGAAATTATAAATCGTTATATAAAAGTGAATTAAAAACTGTTTCATAAAAAAACGCCCTATTTGGTTGGCACTATTGCTCTATCGGCATTTGACGTCACGCAGAGAGGTTTTTGTATTCTGGTGTTGCATTTGGATGGAAAGTTTTATTTTTCGATTTTGCTTAGCGTTTATTATTATTATTATTTTTAATTTAAACTCAATTCGGGTGACTTTACGCTCGAAAATTGTTGTTCGATTTTTTTTTTTTATATTGTTAATTACGTCAATATTATTCTACTCATAGGCAACCCGAAATCAACCACTGAACTTATGATAATGATTTATAAAAAAATCTTATTATTATTTTAGTTAAAGTTTTTAAAAAGGTACATAAATTTATTACTTGCGTTTAGCTATGTTTTACTATGAATATAATGCACGGTAAAGCTAATTCTTGTTTTGACATCTGAACACATAACCTCAAAAACGAGGTTCGGAATATTAGAAAGACGCAAAAAATTATTGAATGTGCGGTTATGGCTGCATTTTTACATTCTGGTAAACTGCAAAAACAATAGTGACGAGATGCTGACATTTAAATAAGTTTTACATTTTTTAGAATTAAAAATGTCTTATATTTTTGTACAAAAAATCGAGTAGTGAATCTATCTAACGGCAAAGTCGATGGCCAAATGACGTCACACCCAACAAGCCATAGATTTCGTGGGTTTTAGAAGAATTTGAAAAATGAATTTTCGAATAATTATTTTTGTAATTAAGAAAACGAACTTTAAAAAAATAAATACAAACTGGTTTTTAACTCAGAACGTCAATATTAATAAATAAAAAACAGAAGAAAAAAAACGGAGTGGAGTTCCTTATTTAGCCATCATGAACCTATAGGAACACATTTGTGTGAAAAGATATGATCTGATAATTTCAAGAAGGAATACAAGCCGATGAAATTGACACTTGGATTAAGATTGAAATTAGATATTTGAAAATGTTTCACCAATTCCGGAAGAATTAAGGAAACATTGACCTTACTTT